>JAVHNF010062189.1:8283-20177 GCA_034783455.1 Micropsitta finschii
CGCAGCTCTGCTTTCTGCGGGTGTCATCTCCCCATGTGGACCTGTTCCACGGCCGAGTGGAGCGTACAAAGCCTCCCCTTGCCTTGTTTTGGGGGTGAGGTACCTCCGTGAGACACCTCTGCTGTACTGCGGACAAGGATGTCCTGCAGGCACCAGGCTGTGGCTCCTGAACCTCAGCACTGAGTGGACGCTTCCTGCAGGTCATGCTTTGGCCAAGCAATTATTGGCTTTCGAGCAGCTATGACTTGTGTTACAGCAGCTCAGGGTGGTCCTCCTAGCTTTAAACCCCCATAGACTTAACCAGAGCACTCAATCTCCTCCACTCTGTTTCCAGAGCAGCAGGAAATTGTTCATATTCTCAACTCAGCACCTACTCTCTGCGCTGCTCAGAGCAACCACCGGTTTCGCTGGGATCTGGTACCTTGTGGAAGTCCTCCATGAACTTCAGGTGGCTCTCCTCACAGATCAGCAGGTTGAGGTACTCCTTCCAGTCAGCGTGCACTGCCTCGATGTGAGCCTGCAACACAGGGCTGGGAGCTGGATGCCAGCAGGATGCCCTACAGTACCCCGAGCTGCCCACCAGAAAGTACCAGTTTCCATCTTGAGCAAACAACCCCTTGGCTGCTTCTGAAGCCACCCAGGTGCTATCAAGTCAAAGCTAGGATGGGAATAGCAGAGAGCTAGACCAAAGCTGGGATGCTGGGATGGGAATGTGGGGCTGGGTGGAAGGAGGTGGCAAATCCTGTTGCCTTATGTCCATCTTCCCATCAAAGGTGGAACTTGCCACCATAATTTCTCCTTTGTAGGCAGGCACAGAGTAATTGCCACAGGAATGAAGAAGATGAGAAGAACTCCTTACGTTTATCTCAGCTCCTCTGATGGTGTTTACACACATACAGGTGAAGGAGACTGTTTTCCTACTTGGCATCCCAGGAAGTCAAGACAAGAGTCAGACTGGCACCACATTGGAGAAGGGCTGGGTGAGTCCCCTGAGCTCTAGGGCGGGTGGGAAACTGGAAGCCATTCCTGATGCTCACCTCGATGGCGTTCTTCCCAGGGTGATTCTGGGCAAGCAGCTGATCTCCATCTGTGTGCAGCTTGTTGATGGCTTCCTCCTTCTCCTCCAGCCTCCGGTGGATGAAGTTCTAGATGGAGAGAGGTGAGATAAAACCGATCCCCACGCAAAGAGAAGCGACCCTGGCTGCATCCTGTGGTTGAGCTACTGTGAAAGGGCCTTAATAACTCCACAGGACAGACAGGGTGATGTTCCTCCACTGCAGCTTTTGCTTTTCCTTCCCTTGCAGATGTTGCTAAAGATGTGACTCTTGCCAAGTGAATGCTGAGATAAGGAAAAGAAGAATGAGGAAGCCACTGAGCTTCCTCCTTGTGTTATCTTTGGCAGGAGGTAAGAATTAACCTTACTGTTCATACACTATCACCTGCACATCTCAAAGTGCTTCACAGAGTGGCAGAATGGCTTGGGTTTAAGAGAACTTAAAGCTCATCCAGTTCCAGCCCCCTGCCTTGGGCAGGGACACCTTCCACTAGAGCAGCTTGCTCCAAGCCACGTCCAACCTCCTTCATGATGGAATGGGGGAAACTGAGGCACGGGATGTGTCCAGCCCCCAGCCTGCTCCCCAGCTCCATGACCAGCACCAGGATGTGGTGAGTGCACACACACCTCGTACTGGCGGCGCCGGCTGGGGTAGTCCAGGTTGTGGTCGCTCCAGTCGTAGTGGGTCCTGTCCTTGGCCTGCTGATCCAGCCAGTAGAGCTTGTTGGTGCAGCGCTGCATGTAGTCCTGCAGGGAGTTCAGATCCTGCTGCCGCTGCTGGGAGCTGGCCTGGGAAGGGTCAAAGTGGAGAGCTCAGCCCAAAGCTCCTCTCTGGCTGGGCCACCCAACCCCTGCCAAAGGGGATCGCTTGCCCCCAGGACTCCAGAGGTCTCTTACCAGCAGCTTCTGGTACTTGTCTTGGAAGTCGCTCATGTATTCCTGGTAAGGGAGGAGAAGCAAGGCAAGAGTTAGGAGCGTGTCTCTGGAGACTGGTGGCCTTGGCAGGGGCTTGCTGATGGAGGGGGATGTGGGGTTTATGGAATGTGCTTCATTGTACAGCTAGAGCTGGTGTGTGACTGAGCTCCGAGGTGTGGATCTGGGCACCCACCCAACCTGGGTGTAGCAGCTTGGGTGGTGGGATGCCATCATCTTCAGGAGCAGCTTTGGGGCAGGGGCAGCAGGGAGAAGGCAGGAGGCAGGAGAACTGACCTTGCTGCCTTCCTTGGCGATGTGCGGGCCGATGGCCATGACCTCATTGTGGAAGATGTTGTGCTCTTCTACTTGGCTGTTGACCAGAGGCAGGTCGGTCCCAAAGCCCTTGCTGCTTAATGCATCCTGCAGTGCACAGGAGCTGGAGTTAGTGCTGAGGGAAAGGGATGGGGTGGCTGAGACCTAGGAAACGCCTCTTGGAGGTGGCTGTAGAGCTGGGCTTGGATGGGCTCCAGTGCTGGCAGCGTGTGGATGCTCAGGAGCATGTGGGTGAAACTGGCTGGCCTGGAAGGCAGCCATGGGAAAGCCAGTTTGGGGTTTTCTGATGGTTTTCTGGCTGAAAGAGTGTAGGGAGTGGGATAAAATAAAAAATAAGGGCCTTGTCCTCTGCACCCTCCCCTGCCACCCAGCACCACGGCTCCTTCCCATGCTGATTGCTGCTCCCAGCATAAAGATGCCAAGAAGGTTTCCAAGAGCCTGTTTCTCTATAGGGAGATGCATGAGGTCCTGCCCAGCTGGCACTACTGGCCAGGCAGTGGCACTGGTGGTCCCTTTGGTACCTGTTTCTCCTCAATCACTGTTGTCCAGTTGACCTGGGGCTCAATATGCTGCAGGGGGAAGCTGTAGATCTGGTCGTGTTTCACGCGCAAGTTTGCCACTCGTTCTTTCAGCTGCCGGATGCTGCAGGAAGGGAAAGATGAGGGTAGGATGCAGGATGTGGGTATGGACCAGCATTAGCATTGGGAGCTGTAGGTGGTCCTGTCCCAGGCCCTCATGGAGGGGGGAGATTGTCCATAGGGGCCCTTGGAGAGCCCAGCACTGCAGGCGGGCTGCAGCAGCTGTGCTGTGCAATGGGCTGGGGAGGGAGAGGGCAGAGGTTCCTGCGCAGCCATCCTGTGGTTCCTGTACAGCCCAGGGCTGCTCAGCACATTCACCCCCTCGGGGCAGGCTGGAGCAGGGGACAGCGTGGTCTGCTTGCACCATGGGCAGATGCATGTTCTCCATGCATCTGTGCAGAGCCGCCATCAGCAGGCATGCGGCCGTTCTCACTCTACACATGCCCAAGGACGGCTGTGGGTTATGCACCTTCACGTGAACTGGGACATAAAGAAGCCTGTGGTGACCCGCCAGCTGCAGGCAGGGGCTGAGCAGAGCCCCTGGAGAAGCATCTTCCACCCTGTGAGGCTTGGGGGTACTCACTCCTCTGTGATCATGTCACCCTGGGGGTGCTTCATGTGCCGGGCGATGGCTGCATCCCCATCCAGCACGTAGAGCAGCTTGTCAGACTCAGTGAGCTTCTGCGCGGTCAGGTCCTTGTACTGGGCTACCTGGCATGCCTTGATCTTGTGCAAGTCCTGCCCAGAAGAGAGCAGGAGGAAGGGTCACCAGGGGAAAACAACCAAGAGGTCACCCCACCACACTGTGCCTGGGCACCAGAGATGGGCAGGAGCTTTGCTATCTCCCATCCTCCCAGTGATGTACTTTGCTTTCCCTCCCCTGTGTTAGCCTTGAGGCAGGGCTGTGGCTGGGGGGCTGCATTACACCCTCTGGAAGAGGAGGATGGTTCAAGCCCACTCTCCTCCATCCTAGCCCTGGGTAAGGGAAGAATTCCGGGGCCCTGTTGCACCCTGCCATGAGCTGGGGGAACCCGCGCACCCCTCATCACAGCCTGGAGACCCAGCACAGGGCAGGGCAGCCGCACACACGTGTACCGGAGGAGAGGAGAGGGACGGGGCTGCTCGGAGGAGCCCGTGTGCTTACATTCTGCATCCGGGAGTCAGTCTCCACGATGTTTTTCTCCACCTGGTCGGCATTTTTCTGCAGGCGCTCAATGAGCTCAGTCAGCTCCTTGCTGGAGATGCTGGGGACAAAGAGGGGGACAAAGAGGGGGACAAAGAGCGGGACTCATCACCCCACCAACACAGCCACAGCCCCAGGCTGCTGCCGGGGGCTGCCCTGGGGGTGCTCTGACCCCCGGGGGTGGTGAGGGGCCAGCGGAGCCCGCCAGGCCCTGCAGCTGCCTGTGACTCACTGCAGCATTCCCAACGCTTTCCAAACCCCTCTGCTCTGCCAGGAGCGGGGCGGCGCGCAGGGACGCGGTGTATCCCACATGGGGAAATGGGAGCGATGCCATAGGCGATCCTCAGCCTCCCCTGGCTTCGGAGCATGGAAATAAAGAACAGTTTGCAGGGGACAGGGAGGGAGGACCCAGACCCCATGCACGCAGTTGGAGGCTGTTGCCTGTGCCCAGGACAGCCCCTGCCCTGGAGCCCCTGCTGTGCCCCTCCCTGCTATGGCCAGAGCCTCCTTGCCCTGTGAGGAGCTATTCACAATTCAAGCCAAATAAAGGGATGGGACAGCACATGCTGTATCCATCTTTCCGAGCTTTTTCTCTTGCTAGGCCCCTGATTTTGCCCCCAGGGTGATGCTGGTCCAAGCCTCCCTGTTTACAGCCTCAGCACAAGTATCCTCAGCCCTCGCTGCAGAGCCAGAACAACCCCGTGACACAGTTCCTGCATTGCTGGGCTAGTTTAAACATTCCTCCTCTTGCTGTCACTGGCTGCAAGGGGAGGTCGCAGCCTGCCAGGGCCAGCTCCAGAGGCCCTGTGCCCACGGTGCCCGCAGCAATCCTGCTGCAGCTCTGGAAGCAGGGAGCAAGGCAAGGTCCTCAGCAGTCCCTGCAGCAGGACGGGAGGGTTCATCCCGCTGAGGTTGATGGGGAGCCTGGGGCTCGTGTCCCGGCGGCTTTGCCATACAGGCTTAAGCCAAGGGCTGGCTCACTGATCCCAAGCACTATGGAGTGCAGATAATGAGCCTTAACGGCCTTGTCATGTGGTGGTAGAATTAAGATGGCACTTGGAAGTGTTAACAGCTCTTACAGCTCCTGAGTCCTGTGTCTCCTGGGCAGGCCGGGGGAGAGCAGAGGTGCCTGGTGGAGCACCAGCATCCCAGCCCTGCTCATCATGGCACAGAAGGCTCCTGCGTGGACATCCTCATTCAGCAGCTGGGTCAGCCCAGCTCCGAGGGCTCCTGCAGCACCGAGGTCCCTCCCAGGGCAGGGGCTGAGCCTTTCCAGGACAGCACCAGGCTCGTCCTCCTGTCTTTCCACAGCGTGGTTGGCCAAAGCTGAGAGTGGACGTGGCTCGTCCACCGAGGCAGTCCTGGTGCTTTGTAGTGGCTTCCTTGGACATGTCCAGTGCTCGGCTGCCCGCAGGTAAAAACAGTGCATGGCCTTGTCTGTGCTGTGCACCACAGGGACCACATGCAGCCTCCAGTGGGGACCTTACTGCCTTGCCAGTGCGGGCACTGGGGGACAAAGCCACAGCCTGGTCTGACCTTGGCCACCTTGGCACTGGTCTGAGCTGCAGGACACGCTCCTGCCTGCCATGTGTGCTGTCACAGCAGAACAAAACAAAACCCAGCTCTGGGCTCCTTCCTCCCACCCTCAAACCCTGCCCCAGGCTGCAGGAGCCTCATAGCATCCAACGGCACCACAAAAGTTCACACTTTTCCCAGGAAGTTTTGGCATGGGAAGGATTTACACTGATTCTCCTCTTTTTAGAGAAGCTGCATCATGAGGACAATGCTCGTCAGGGCTGGTGGTTTGTGTCCATCACTGCTGCTGCTGCTGGCACCTCTTGATGAGCAGAGGGATTGCTGTGGTTCTGGGCCCTCCTGCATCAGCAGAAATGATCCAAGTTGGTGTTTCCAAGCAGAGGAGCAAAGGAAGGGGTGGTTGTGAGTTGTGTGGCTGGTTGCAGTAATGGCACGAATGAATCTCATTTTCTGTTCCATAATCACAGAGGGAGGGTGCAGGGGTGGCTGGATCCTGCTGCAATGCTAGAAGCAGCTCCTCAGAATCCACTTTGGGGTTTCTTCTAATCTGCATCATCCCATGTAAACCAGGGAAGACATCAGATGAAACCAGCGGAGAGAAAGGGGTTTGAAGCTGGGTGACAAAGATGTGCTGCACGTGTTGGTGTGTCTTCAGGTGATGGCTTCTCTGAGCTGGCATCTCCTGCATCCTGAGAAAGCTTCCAACTGCCATGGAGCCTTCCTCATGTCTCACCAAAAAGAGGAGCTTTGAGCATGGGAGAAGCTGATTATCCAGGTGGGAGCTTGGGATGCTTCACTGTGATAGCCAGGAGCTGGACTGGCACTGAGTGGGTCTGGGGGCTGGCTGGCAGGGCTTTCTGGTTCATCAACATGTTCCCTAACTTGGTCCTGGTGTTTCCTGGCAAGCCCAAGTGAGTCTTCAGGGTTTCAGTGGATCTATAGCAGGGAATGGAAAAACCATCCCAAAAAAGCACAGGAATCCAGGGGCTTTTCTAGTTCTGGTTTTGATTGAAGCTTCTGAATTGTATTGAGAAAATCAAATTGAGCCAGGGGTCACTGGGGATCTGTGGCCACGCTGCGTTCAGCCACGGCTTCCCGAGCTGTTGCTGCTGCTCTGGTCTGGCAGAGCTGAGCCTGGAGCCCCTGCCTGGCCTTTGTGCTCACTTAGCATCAGCAAAACTGATCTCGGGAGGCAGGAACCAGGGAGTGCCCTGACCTTACTCAGGTACCAGCTTTGCCAGGCCATTGTGCGATGGGGCTGACGTGTCAGGGCGAGGATGGCCCCTTGTGCCCTTCTTCCCCCAGGTCTGAGCCACAGGCTCTAATGGCCCCCATTAACCACCCTGCTGTGGAGCCAGTGCTGCCTGCGCCCTGCCCAAGCTGATGGTGCTGCTCCCGGCCATCCCTCCCACCCCCCCCAGTGCCAGGGAACCCAGAGTCGGGGCAGAGCCATCCTCCAAGCCTATCCCAGTGGTACCTGGGGGGTGAAAGCCCCTTCTCCAGCACTGCAGGGAGCAGGAGCATGGGCTGGGGGAGAAGGAAGGGCAAAGGATGGGGTTTCGCTGTGTCAGAGGATGGTTTGCCTGGTAATCCAGAAACTGCAGCTTCAATGTGCAGTATCGGAGTGACCAGGGGAAAGAAAAGACAGAGCTTGCTTGGAGCAAGCAAGGACATGCTCGGTTGTAATGTGGGCACGGCTCTGCTGCTCGGCCTCACTCCCCTGACGCACACAGAAGAGCTGCTTACTCCCTCCACCTCTGTGGTTTACACAAGAGGTTTACGCCAGCTGAGGTTTTGGTACGGGAAAACCTAACATAAACCTCCCACGGGAGCTGGGATTCAAACACCCGCTGCAGCAGCGGGGTTGCTGCTCCTCCACACCTCAACCTGTGCCGAACGCGGTGCAGGACCATGAGCAGGGAGGCCGTGTGTGCTCCTGCTCACCCCTCTGCTGCCTGAAACACAGAAGCAGTGAGTGTGCGGAAATAAGAGCTAAGAAAGGAAGTAATAGAGATCTTGTTCTCTTTTATAGTATCTCTCATTTCTTCTTATCACACTTATTACTTCTGTGCCACTTAACCAAGCAACCTGGACATTACTGATGTGAGAACATCAGCCCTATTACTAAACTGCCTGTCCCCTCCATAGTAAGGTCTGTGTTAATGCCCCACGATGATGAGCATGATCCTTCCATCTCTTTGGATGTCAAGCAGGGTGCCAGAGAAAAGCTGAAGCCCAGGATGGAGGATGTCAGCTTCCCTGTGCCCTTCATCTGCTGAGAGAAGGAAGATGCAGGAGAAACACAAGGTGATGGGTGAAGTGGTGAGGAAGCTTTGGCTGGACCAGGGGAAGTGTGTGGATGGGACCCATCTGGGAAGCTGCTGGGAAGAGGGAATGGCCGGAGCATGGAGTGGAGTGAGAAGGGTGGGATTTGGCTGTGGCCCAGCTGGGAAGAGCAGGAGCAAAGGCACCCGGGGCACAGCCCTTGTGAGGCAGGAGGGGAATGCAGAGCTCTTCTGCTAACAGATAAGCCTTTGTTTGAAGGATGAATAAATAATAATAATAAGACCCGCCTGGAAAACCTGGCTTTGTCATTGCTGGAGAGCTCCAACCCTTTCTGATGAGGGAGGAAGAACTGATGTCACTTTGAAAAGCTGCACGGGGCGCAGGGGTTATTTCTCTCCAATGCTGCCTTGAGCAGCCACAGCACCATCTGTCTGGCACAAAGGACCCACGATTATTCCCATGAGGACTGGGACAGTTTCTCCCAGCTGCTGCTCCGTGGCAAACATCACCTCATCCATGCACCACATCTGACCTCAGGTGATGCGCTGTTTCAGAGGGGTTTTTCTTTGGGTTTGGGGTTTTCTCTTTGGGTTTTATTTGTGTGCTTGTTTTTTTTCGGTTGTTTGGTTGGGGTTTTTTTTAAGAGAGTTTCTTGTCAAACACAATGATAATTATTGTGATATGGAAACGGCTGCTAAAACCTGGCCTTTTTTCTTTACTCCTCCCTTCCTCTCTCTTCCCATTAGGTTGCACCCTCACAAAGAGCACTTTCTGGAGCACAGTTCCCCACAGCTGACATCTCTGGGCCGTCCCTGGCTTTGCCCTTCCGGCAGGTGCTAGGAAATCCCTTTGATTGCTCAGTTCCCTTTTCTTTCCCCAACCAAGGAGGCAATTTCAGTAATCCCCCAAGTGAGGATGTTCCAATAGATACTCCTGGAGTTCTGACAGCTTCAGCTGTCCGTGGGAAGGCTCCTGCTGGGAGCTTGTCCTGTGGGTCAGATACTTGATGGGAGGGTTAACAGGAAGGGCTCTGTGCTGGATCTACCCCTGCTCTCCTGCTGGGAAACCTTCCTATGCCCAGAGCTTCTCCACAGTGGGAATACTCAGCCAGGGGCAAACGCTGGTTGAGGACGGGGTCTGGGCATGGGTCCTGGTGCTGCTTCCTGCATCCCACTCCTGGGATGCAGTGACTGCTGCTCTAAATTCCATTCCCATTTAATTTCCATCCATCCAATTTCATAAAGCCCATACCCATGTGAGCACTGCTGCTGGAGACTGGACCTAAACTGCACAAATCCTTCAGAAGGCCACAGCACAGAACCATCAACACCCTTAAAGCTCACTGAGCTACAGCTTTCACTGCATGATACTCCCTTGTGCAGCTGTGATACTGGAGTGAAACTTCAGCAGGGCAGAGGACAAGGGCTGGGCTTTGGCTTCAGTAATTCAGGTTTGGGAGAGATTAAAATCTGGCTCAAAACTCTGGAGCAATGTGCCATCAAGCATCAAGAAAGGGCGTAGCTGGACAGCATGGTTGTTGTGCTTAGTCCAGCTTGTTTAAATTGTATTTATCTTCCTTCGTAGCAATGGTGATTGTAATGTGCATGGAAATTAAAGCAGAAATAGGCCAAGGCGATGATGGTGAGGTTTGCTCTGGCGTAAATACAGAGCAGGTCCCCTGACTCACGGGCTGTCTGGTCCCTAGTGCTGACTCCAGCCCTACCACAGCCTCAAGACACGATGCCAACCCTGCAGGCAGAGCTCCTGTCCCCCTCCTCCATGGGCACTGGGTCTCCTGACCCTGTTAAGGGTCTCCAGAGCCCTCAGTGATGGATGTTCTCCCCAAGGAGGAACACTCGCCTGGTGGCAGGAGTGTGAGTTCCAAGGCTGTGAGCTCAAGGCTGAGCTGTGTTTTATACCTCCTCTCTCTTAGGCTGAACTGTCTCAGAGAAAACCAACCTCCTGTTTTCTAAGCATGGCAAAGAGCTTGGTGAAGGTAATGGGGAAGGAGGGAGAGGGTTTTACCCCTGTACTACATCCCTATTAAAAGCTTCTGCCTTCCCTTCTAGAGACACATATATGATCTTCTAACAGCACAGCAGTCACGGCCAGTCCCACATGAATCCCCAGGGCTTTATGCTACTGGGACGGGGTGAGCAAAAGCATAAAGTAATCAACTCCCTGAGACAAAAGAAACGTCATCACTGTCATCCGCATTCCCCAGACAAAGCAGGGAGATGTCCACACGTCTCTGATGTGCCCAGCGTTGGATGGAGGTGGCTACAGAGCCTGGAGACCACAAGCCCCAGCCAGAGCTGCAGCAGATATTCCCACTAAGAGACTCGGACCCTGGTCCTGCTAAGGAGTGTATCAGAAAACCAAATCCCGGGGAGTGGTTCAGGAGCATCACCTGCACCGGGGATAAAGAAACTTCTGGTGCTGTGCGTGGTGCTGGGAGGTGGACGTGGTCCAGGGTGCTCAGCAAAGGGCTTTGCCAGGATTTTCCTCCGCTGCATGGCTGGTGTGCTCCAAGACTCAGCTGGTGTTGCTGAGGACGGCCGAGCAGTGGCAGGCCACAGGACTAGGCACCAAGTCATCTTCAAACCCTTGCAGGATTTCATGCTGCCCCTGTTCTTCCCCCACTGTTGCTGTATTAGAGCTGCAAAGCAGGCTGGCTTCCCTCCTTACCAACACCAGCGGGGTGCTGGCTGGCCTCAAGCTGCAGAGGTGGTTGCATGGAAGCACACAGGCTTCCAACAGCTTTGGATAGGAGGCTGAGTTCAGGGCTGGGGAAGGGTGGCTGGCTGCATCCAGAGGGACAAAGAGTGTTTCATGGGCAGATTACAGTGCCCGTCTTGATCCGCACAGACTTACAGAATCCTGCCTCTCCAGAGCTGCTCATCGAGATACCACCAGCATGGGAAGGGCTTGTTCCCCAGCTGAAGAAGCCACCAAGACTCACAGGGGCTCCTCACTGGCCTGCGACCTGCTGTAGAGCCGTGCTTCCTCAGCAAGCCCTCACTGAATCAGCTGAGCTGGCAGCCCTGGCTCCTCACTGCTTGCAGGAAACATTCCAGCGCCCCAGCACACTCTGCCCTGTCACCACTGCTTGTCACCAGCAGCACCTTGCACTGAGCCCTGGTCTGAGGTGCAGCCCCCGCAGCCTCACCGCAGCGCAGGGTGAGCCCGGGCCGTAGCCGGTGTTGAAATCTCCATCCGTGTTCCCAGCAGGGCGGTCGGTGGGTTGATTTTAGGAGTGTTGCTCTGTTTTCCTGGCAGCAAAACCAGGCGGGAGCCCAGCAGTGCCTGGAGCAGGGGTTGGGACAGGAGCTCCTCGCTGCTGCTGCTGCTGCTTCGCAATCCTTCTCCAGCAAGTTGTGTAACCGGTCCAAGCACCGGCTTCCCCATCTTGACGGTGGGGCTGTTTCCACACGGTGGGAGTGTTCCCCGGATTCACAGGTGTTTGTAAACTCCAACACAGGAATTAACAAATTGGGGCTAATGAGCAGAGCCCTTCCTGAGGTGTGCATGGACAGCTGGGTGCAGGGAGGGAGGGTGGCCCGAGGCCTCAGCCCTGTGCTGCCACCTCAGCCACCACCAGCCAGAAAAATGCAGATTTCAGCCTGGCCCGAAGCCTTCAGAGGTGCTTTGGCACCGGCCAGAACTGCTGGGCTCTCGGGCAGGGTGCACAGGGAAGCCCCATCTGTTCTTGGATGCTGTGAGTACGGGGTACCCAGCGCTGGCAAGGCTCAGGGTGCAGCAGCAGGGACCCCAGCCCCAGGGTGGGCATCACAGGGTGGGTCTGTCTCCTCCTGCCTACCAGCATCCTGACATTGCTCAGGGTCCTGCGCTGCCAACCCACGTGTGGTGTTTCTCATTTTCAAGCCTTCCACTAACACCCCCAAAGACTACAAATGCAACCAGGCAGGGACCCCCTTCCACTGGAGCAGGTTGCTCCAAGCCCCTGTGCCCAACCTGGCCTTGAACACTGCCAGGGATGGGGCAGCCA
>JAVHNF010062202.1:30656-42709 GCA_034783455.1 Micropsitta finschii
TCTCCAACAGGTCCATGTCCTTCTTATGTTGGAAGTCCCAGAGCTGGTTGTGGTACTACAGGTGTGGTCTCATGAGAGTGGAGTAGAGGGGGAGAATTCTCTCCCTCAGCCTCTTGCTCACTCTACTTGTGATGCAGTCCAAGATATGGCTGGCAATGCCTTTTTGCTTCTTTGCTTGTTGGAGGTGTTATCTGTGCTGCTTGCCTTGCTCCATGGTACTCCTGACTGTGATACAATAACGTCCCCAGACCTTGCTACTTGCACAGCTCCTTGCTTCAAGATGCACAACCCAACATCATTCTCCTAATGGACAAGTCAACCCTGAAGCTTTATATAATGGAAAAAAGGCCAAAGGGAATTTTAATAGGCTCTTTAATGCCTTTCATTGTTCTGAAACAATCTTATTCAAACAGGCTCTTGGAAGAATTTCTGTGAGCTCTAGAGGATCTATTACAATGAAGAGATGATTCAAAAATTGATAAAGGTTTTTAATAAATTATAAATTTACTGCATAAGTACTTTAACAAAATGAAGTTATGATGGTGGTGATACGATACTGCCTTATGATCATTTTCCACTCGTGAATAGGAGATTAGATGAAGATTAGTGAAACTGTGAAGAAATAGGAAATGTGAATTTAAGGTTCAAATGCATAAGAATACTACAGTAACAATAGGAATCACATTAAAACCAGAAAATGCGTAACTTGTGTGGCACCCTGCCTTATTCACCCAAAGCACAAAAATTGTGTAGGTTAGATCTTGGTCAGCATGATATAAGCAAACACTGCGGTTTTGATATTCAAATTGCAAGCTCTTGTTGATGGACTCAGACTTAAGATCACACAGTAAGATTCTGTTCTTTGGATAAATATAAAATTTTAAGTTGGATTTCCAAAGGGACTGATATTTATGTATTCAGAATATGCTTTACAAGTTCAGTGTCACCAGGAAAGCTATTTTAAATAGAGTCAGTCCGGCTGGGTGATAGGAAAGTTACTCAAAGTGAGATCACTGGATAAACAAACAGAAATAGAATTTATGTTACAAGAAAGTTTTCATCCTTTTGTGTTAGGAATAGCATCAATCAGAAAACTGTCCCCCAAAAATATTAATGATTAAAAAAATTGCCCTTCAAAAATCAGAAGGAAAAGTTAAAGTGTCTGAATCTAGTTAAAAAACCCAAATAATTCCAAAGTGATTAATGTTGGAGAAAATATTAATATAACATTCAACATTAAGAATGTGAATCATAGAATCACAGAACAGTTCGGGTGTGAAGAGACTTTAATGTTCATCTGGTTCATTCCCCCTCCCTACCATAGGCAGGGACATCTTCCACTCAAAGCCCTGTCCAGCCTGGCCTTGAACACTGCCAGGGATGGGGCAGCCACAGCTTCTCTGGGCAACCTATGCCAGTTCTTTCCCACACTCACAGAGAAGAATTTCCTCCTAATATCTAATCTAAATCTACTCTCTGTTACTTTAAAGCCGTTCTCCCTTGTCCTATCCTTACAGACCCTTGTCAAAAGCCCCTCTTCAGCTATCTTATCAGCCCCTTTATGTGCTGGGAGGCTGCTCTAATGTCTCCCGCTGCCCCACCCCCCCAAGCCTTCTCCAGGCTGAACAACCTGATCTCTCTCAGGCTGTCTCCATAGGAAAGAACTAAATGAAAATTATACAGCTTCTGAATTGCTCTCCCCAGTACAGCACATAACATCAGACGCAACAGGAATACAAAATACAATATGCCAAAATTAACTGCAACCATTAACATATACCAAAACCCATAAGATAAAAGGATTCCATACAAAGGAAAGGTTTTATTCTAAATTGTTTTGATCCTTTTTCCCAGAGATAATTACTGAACTTAGCTGCTATAAAACATTTGTATTTCAAGAAAACCCATATTATCTGCTGGAAAAATTCTGCACCCATTTTTTTCTCCATGGGTAACTCAAAAGCCAGTAACTCAGATTCTTACCATTATCCTGCTGAAAAGCATCTGAGCTTGTACCTAGAAATGCTGATTTTAATGAGACTCTTGAATAAGTAAACTGCTTCTCAAGATGAACAGAAGGACCAAAATGTCACCTAGCATTGTTTCAATTGAGTAAGTTGTTCAGAGCTAATCCTAGCTGACCTCCAGCTTAATAAATGACCCTATGGGAAAAATCACAATTCATATTTTCTCATGTGAACAAGGTGGTGCAGGTCTGAGCCATCCTACAACATTAATCATTCATTTTCAAGTTGCTTTCAGACTTTTCTCGAGGCATGAACATGGGATGAAAACCAGCAAGGTGTGTATGAATACACTTTGTGCCATTTCTATTTCTAGTAATGCTGTCAAATTCAATTACATTTCACACTGATGGCATTTGATTTCTCAGCTGTTCTATAAATATTTTTTTTTTTAAGGGAAATGATGTCTCTGAATGTCATGTGCTAGTAAATCAGCAGAGCTCAATTAAGCCCAGAGAAAGATCTTGATTTACTCTACCTGAGGTTTTCTCCCTGCATATTTATTCTCAATGATCTGGGGATATACAGAGATAGAAAATGGCAAATGACTAATGCAGCTTTGTGAATCTCCATCCATCTGTCCAATCTTCTCTGGCTTATAATAACATGTTAGTCATGAGGAAGAAATAATATTTAATGATATTATTTCTCCCATTCATTCACTAGTTAAGTAATTCAGTCATACAGCAGTACTGTAGAAGCTGTCTTGGAGAAATTAAATGCAGGCCTTGAATATGGCAGAAGAATGGCTAGTTGCTCTGACATTCAGTTTATGTATACTTTTTTATATATTTGCAGCAAAGCTCTTCTTATATACAACATATTATTTATTCCCTCTTGATTATAAGTGTTACAGTCACTGGACAGTGAAGTGAAAAGGCTTGCAGATTTTATAAAGGAAAATAAAGCATTTGAATGACTGCTATATAATTCTCATATTGTTCTTTCTAAAGCAAAACCCCCTCACTTTAGTAATAGATTTCACTGGTAAAGTGAGTCATATTCTTGAAACTAGATCATGGGCTGATTTTAATACTCATGGCATCTTGTTAATCTGTGCATATTTTCAAAGGTTCCAAATGTTGCTATTCTGGGGAGGAACAGCAACTTTGAGAAATATTTACTTACTAAAAAAAATTTCACCTATTACTGGTTAATGATGTACCAAGATGAGTCATTGGACATCTCATCTGCAGAATTTCATTTAATAAAAAAAATATAAAATATGAGGACTGTTCTATATTGAGTTGTGACCATGACTGGGCAGCACTAAATTTCAGGCTAGTGGTTATTTCAGCATCTGCAATTGTGAAGTAATTTCTTTATCTGTAATGTGTTACATCATGGTGCTAGACATGAGTAGAAACAGTGATTTGTGCACCAAGATCAAAACTGGATGTCATTGTTGGAATTTGATGCTGTTAGAAGAAACTGTAGTTGTCCTGTTTCTTTCTGATATCAAGCTGTTATTGGAAAACTCTGAAATACCAGTAAATACAGGTTTCCTAAAACTATTATAGTACTGGCCAACATCTGTATTTTTCTCAAAAGGAACAGAAAAATACACTTCCATGTCTTTATTAATTTGGCATTTCTTTGTTGAAAAAGTAAAAGTACATAAAGCAAAGGCTAAACGTGAATTTTCAGTACTGCAACTGGTGTAGTTGCAATGATGGAATCAGTACTGATGTGATTTGTGACTATCACAAGTGCTGTGCTGAAAAGGGATGAAGGGCCCTGGCCAGCCATGATAGCTGTTATTGTATTCATCAAATTTTGAGAAAGAAGCAGCATATTTAAGCCAATGCCTGAAACCAATAATTAAGATTTGAGATTTAGGAGTATTAAATATAGACCAGGAAAAAAAAATGACATATATGCCTCCATGTCCTCAAGACAAACTGATAAAACAGAAGAAAAGAATAATTAAGAATAAGCTTCACATAGATCTGCATATCTTCTGCATAAAAACTGATCCCTTGTCCGTATCTTCAGGTCATCTCAGTCTAAGGAAGCTTGTGGGGGCTGAATAAAGATGAGCTCAATGAGAAACCCTGTGGGGCATCAGAGAAACCAGACTCTGAAATCAGAGCAGATCAGCCAACCTTTGTGAATAGAATGGATAAAAGGAGAAGGCAAAACACCAGTTCCCAGCCAAAAGGCCAGCTACACTGTAGATAGTAAGATGCTCAGGACTGGGCAGCCTGTGGCCAGATCCTCTCTGGGTGCTGAGCAGCAAACCTGATCCTCCTGAGCCATGGTTGGAGGGAGAATAAAGTTTGCTGAAAGACAACTTGTGAGGTTCAATCCAGCTCTTGCTTAAGGGTATTGCTGTAAAGTCTGTTGGGACCCTTCTAAAAAATGGGCTTACTGGCCTCATTTTTATTTGGGTTAAAGTTGGACCAGTGGTCTCAGTACAGCTCCTGTTATATATGGTGAAGTCTCCTGGGCATGGCATTGGATAAGGTCAGTGGGGAATGTCACAGATGTGCAGCTATATTCTGCTCTGGAAAATCTTGGTAAATCCACATTAGATTAAGCCAAGTGCCTTTGTCAGTCAGAGATGTAGGTGCTAACAGTCTGTCAGTGCACTTATCTTTATCCATGGAGAAAGAGGAAGAGTGCTGCACAGCAGAAGGAGCAACTTCTTAGTTCTTCTCAAACTGAAAAACAGGAGGGGAAAAGGTGACATCTCACCTACTTCCACAGTTTGAGATTGCCACTGGCTAGTCACCAGCAAGCCCTTTTAGTGAAACATGTGAGCATTAATAATATGAAATTCATTTCGTTGAACTTAAATACTATGAGCCCAGATATGTGCAGTGACAAGAGGCTTAGATCATGCAAGAGAACTGAGGATTTATCTCAGTTCTCTTGTATAAATGAAGCCCAATACCCTATCTTTCATCACACCATCCATAAATGTAACCTAATTTGGATTGCAGATACGAAATGATGGGAAAATCCTTACTGTTCATGATGTGCTTTCCAAAATTGGGATGTTTCCCTCAGTGTTTAACAGCTTGACTCTGCTTCCAGTGAAAATGATGGGTGACTTGTCATTACAGACACTACGCAGCCCTGCATCTCCCATCTCCCTGCAGCTCTGCCTCTGCTCTGTGAAGATGGGGTATTGCTGAAGATGAATGAACTGCCATGACGGCAGTGGCTGGGCAGACACTGGTTCACCTGAAGCTTGCCAGGACATAAGGTGCTAGGGTTCCTCCTGATCACTTGACTCAATTCTTTGATATTTCAGAACATTACGGCTCAGAAACTGTATTATGTGGTGGTTGTACTCCATTTTTGAAAGTAATTACCCCTTTTGTGCTAATTACCTCTAAAGGCATGTTGTTGCAGAAACTCACTGCTCTCAGGCCTTCTCATCTTATTGGTCCCACCCAGAGCAATACTTTGACCTATAAGGACAAAACCCCAAATCACCATTTCCAGAAGAAAAGAGATTCTCAACAAAAGGTTTCTCCATAATGCAGATTTCTGGTGTTGTGCTGATCTCAGTGAGTAGTATCTTCCACTAGCTCTTGTCTTTGAGCTGCAGGAGGGGATCTCCCATTTTCATACCCATGAACTTCCCAGCTGGGTAGTTTTGAACCCAGCCACTCTCTCTGCAACTATTTAAGAGGTACTGCTTGACTCTTATTTTTTGCCGTGACACTCCAGAAATGCAGGTATACATCAAAATTTGCAAAAGTAAGCTTCAAGGGACCCTGTTGTCTCCATAGCAGCAATAGGGCACCCTACCGTAGACTCTGTCATCACCTACCACAGAGTTTGAGCCAGGCTTAGTGGTTGGGCACCACATAATGAGAAGACGTCTAGTCATTGTGGACAGCAAGGAGTGTGGCAATAAAGTGAAACAATTTAGTTGCCCTGGCTATAGATGACTGTTTTCTATTTCTCCTTTTCATTCCTGGAAATGATAGTAAGGATGAGCAGATGTCCTTGCAGAAATCCTTAGGTTATAAGTCTAAAGAGATTAGCTTCTTTGTGGCTGTACAATTTTGAAATCAGGATTCAACAAAGCACTTGAGCATGTATAAGCATTTGCAGAAGGTCCATGTTTAAGTGCTTCACTGATTCAGGGCCTTAATTAATTTGTGCTGATTTTATTAACAATACTTTATACATAATTTCTGCAGAAGTTCTAAATGTTGTTTTTGATGAATTCAAACAATTATACCATGCATCAACACCATTCATTAAAATGAATTATTACCTGCTCACTTTTTATTAATGGTGCTAGATCTTCTGTACTTGTGGGCTACAGACAGGTTGTTGGTATAAATCTATATACTTCATTGTGGCCAGTGGTAGGAAGTTAATTTAAAGCACTGAGAATCTGGCCCAGTGTGCTGAGACAAGTTTTTAGAAACCTATGGTCCAGATGGATCACAGCTGGTCTGATTAAAGTACAAGCAAAGTTGGCTGGATGGAATCCAGAATAAGCTGATTACCCAGTAGTGGCCTGAAAACACATAAATCATGTGTTCAGAGTATTGTGCTATGGTTTCTAATAAGCTTATCACCTAGCTCCAGCAAGCCAGTCTCTTATGGGAAAAGCCAATAAATAACTGCAAAATGAAATAGGAATCTCAGAAATTATTACTGTTGTTTATAATTTATTAAGTGTGCTGCACAGGCATAGAGGAAAGCACTCTGTGCAGAGGGGGATAATGCATTAAGTGACACATCATACCCAGAAGATACACATGGAACATAGCAGACCTAAAATAGCATAGAAAACTAGACCAACCCCTCCAATACATCCTTAATTTTGGGATAATGTTTTATAATCTCATTCAGGAAACTTATTAAATTTCATCTTCTAATTACATCTTCAGTCTTCTACACACACTGACTTCCCTCAGGAAGTCAGCTAAAGCATTTGCTAATTTCTAGGCCAGAAATACTTTTGACCTGTTCAGACAACTTTAGGTCTTGTCTCAACATTTTTCTTTACTTTAGATAACTCAATTCCCTTCTGGATTGTTTTGTTTTGTTTTACCTTCTGGATATATTTATTAAGAAAAAAAAAATGCATTTCCCATTAATTTTGTGAGACCCAACACTCGAATGACCTCAGGATAGATGGATTTTCTATGAGTGGCCTGGTTCCTGGACCAGGAACCCTTACCCTGGACTTCCAGCATCTCCAGAATAAGAACCAATTGGTTTAACAGCATGAATGATTTCTAAGTAGCTGTGAACACAGTGAAAGTATCCTGAACATCATAACACCCAACAGGCTTCATAATTGCTTGATCATTTCTGCAGTGGCAAAAAATTGTCATTCTTGATAGTAGGTGACCAGTAATGCAGAGGTAAACTGTAATGCTGAGTGTTCCCCATTGTCATCACAGCAATTTACAGGGTCCTCTCTGCATCTCCTGGAGTACCTTACATGTCACATGACCTAGACAACCCCCAGATTTCATCAGAGTGGGGTTTTGCAGAAAGAGAAGCCTAAGCTTTGGGTGTGGAGTTTAGGACTGTGAACTAGACGCAGAGTGTTTGAAGGAAGAAGAAAGGGTATTTTGGATATTGGCACTGAATAGATTCAGCTGGATGATGTGAAGAGCTGGGAAACCTGGTATGTGGAGACAGGGTATGGACAGGATCATATGCTCTTCCTTAGACATTGCCTGTGCCATAATATCCTTAAAACTGCATGGCTATGAATCAATTTATTAGATTAGACTCTGGCTTATGATGTTGACCAATTTTTTATTTTTTTTTCCTCCATGGTTCATTTGTATATTATGCTCTTACTGCTGAGATTTTAATTCCTTTGTGGCTGGGAATATCTTTGTTCAGTATATCTGTCTGTCCTGCCCAGCATGCACAGCCCTGCTCAGAATTTTTGTGCTTCTGTATGCTACCACATTAATCAGTACACTCAAAGAGTGGATCCTATTAATGTCAAGAAGATAAAGGAAAGTATCTCTTGAAAAAATCAGGATCTTTAGTCAAAACAAGATGGACAGATCTCTGCAACCATCATATGGACAAGGTAAAACAAAGGCACTGTTGTTAGGGAACCACTTTCACCACAGTGATTAAAATGAGATCTGATAGACTGGAGAAATAAGTCTGTTAGGAACAGTCAGCTTTTTCTTCCTACAGAACAACACTGTACTGTGGAAGACAAGCATATTGAAAGGTTTTACCTTTTCTTTTTTCATAAAACGTGTTGAGAAAGTGGGGTAGGCGAGGGTGCAGGAAGGTGGGGTGGGACTTTATCTTGGTTAGCTTCATCCTAATGGGAGCATTTTCAGATTATAAATACTCCTATTGGGATTTCCTGCTTCCTTTGCAAGTGCAGCAGGATTTCACACAAAACACAGATAAAGTTGCTACTATGTGCTCATTTCTATGCAGTTTCATTTGTTAAATACGCTCACAGCAAACTCATGGTCTGTGTTTCCTGGAAGTCTCAAGGCACCCATACCCATTGAGGGAGGAGACCAGCTTATTCTCATCCACAAGTACTTAACTCATGTTTCTGTGGGTGAAGTTTTTATAGAATCGCAGAAAAACTTGAGTCTGGAAGGGATCTCCGTGTTTCTTTAGGTTAGATCAGGCTGCTCAGGGACTTGTCCAGTCAAATTTTGAGTATCTCCAGAATATTTCTCAACCTCATCAGATCCCTTTTCCAGTTTCTGACTACCTTCACAAAGAAAAAGAAATAATGCTTATATTTATATCTGATTGCAATTCCCCAGATTGCAATTTGTGCTGTTTCTCTCATCCTTCTGCTGCTCACATCTGAGAAAAGTCTGGCTCTGTCTCCTCTACACCGTGACTCTATGGGCTGTCACTCATCATGTAGAAAGGACAGTCAAGGCATAGGTTTGCACATCAGCTATGCTGAAGTAAGATAACATTTAAGCGGCTTGATGGTTTTGGGAGGTGGTCCCTCATAGATGTGTTCTGGATATCTGCATTCTCTGGAATGGGCTGTTTTGGTAGCCTTTATGAAAGGAACTTATTATATATGAAAAGGACAGCACCAGCATTTTTCCCAAGTGACAAAATTGCCTTAAAACTGGCTATAAACGTTGCATGTACAGGTATGAGTGGCTTGAACCTAAAATATGCCCTGCACTCACAAAGCCTGTGGGCTTCAGAGAGAGCCTGAGAGCACCTCAGAGACCACTCATTTTGCATATGTTCAGAGCATATGAAAATTATTCAAAAAACTGTATGAAATATGACCTTTGGATGACACTGGGAAAGTGGAAAGGTGGAAGAGGTGGAGGAGTTTAATTACAGCTCCTTCTGTGCTGCATTGGAACGCAACAAATATGTGAATGTTCAGCCTAGCCATTAATAGTGTTTGTGTCTTAGTTCCTCTATTTCTGAGGGCTTAAACTTACATAAAGGCTTCAAAATAAAATGAAATAAAAATGTCTATTTTTAAGACATGGGAATCCAAGCAATATTTTAGTGCAGTGCTAGTATGCAAGAGGAAGGAGCCTATGTGGACTTTAGTGTACTTCACTGTACAGACCACATGCATAGGATCTTACATCTTTATTTCCTATGTGCATTCTTTGGCATAAATTTTGCTAACTGTGATGAGTGATAAATGCAGAGATCTATACATAGGAGAGGCTAACCTAAAAGGGACACTATATTGAACTGTTTAAGAGAAGAAACATTTAATCATTCCGGCCCAGCTAAAAAGTAGTTGGGTGTTGCTTTAAGAGTATAGAAATTTGGCAGAAAATAAATGCCTTTGTGTTCCAGCCAGTACTCGGAGATCGGAGGTTGTGACTGGGCTTCCTTTCTGATTATAATCAATTCAACACTGTACATCCAGTCACGTTCAATAACAACCTTAATTATTACAGATAGACAAATAGTGTGGTTTATTGAATGCAACAGGAATACATATTTGAAATTGCTGTTGATAAATTCACTTACTGCATTAACACTAAAATCCAAAGCTAGCCAATGATTAATTGTGCTCCTATGGGAGAAACAACTGGCAATTTGTTAGCTTAGCTCCACCTGCGTATCATCCGATGCAGATAGAGGCACAAATCTAACCAAAGAGGTGTCCATGTTTTGGGGAGGAGAGGAGTGAACCCATCGACATGTCTGCAAAGTGGGGTCATATTCTCATCCTGTGGCATGAAAGAGTTCAAATACCGAATTTATCCTTTTGAGAGAAGTGGAGGTGAGATTGTAATCAAATTACCTGTTGATGCTGCAATAGGTGGGGGGTTGGAGGTCCAGCCACTTTTTCACTTTGCTATATTTATTACATGTAAATGAGAGACAATGAGAGTTTCTGTCAGGCTGCTCAAGGGCTGTAAGTCTTGTTCAAGGATAGAACAAAACCGTGAAACATTCCCATCACTCCTTCCTCCATTCTTCCCACTGAGGCAGCATTAGAGGCCATTGGGCCTCCACTTGACACAGTCTTATCATCCCCATCAGCAGTCCATCACCTCCACCAGGGTGTTGCACCATACCTTGTTAATCCCTTCACCACATATTTCACTGCCTCAGGCCTTATTCCTACTTCAGGTAAAGTCATATCTCAAATCTTAGCATATTCACCTGTTGACGTAGACATCTTCCGAGATTATTGCCCTTTTATAAATCTTCCTTTGCTATAGCACAATGTGAGCTTATATCTTTCCCCAGCCATCTCTGATGCTTGGGTAAAGATCTAAATTTCTGCTCCCTTCAGGTAGGTCGTACCCAAATTGTACATTCATTTCTGTTGTGGGTTTTTTTGTTTGGTGTTTTGGTTTTGGTTTTGTTTTGTTTCCAAAACTGATAGTTACACTTCTATGTGGATTATGGCATTTCTTTGCCTGCCTTTACCTTTTTCCTAATGACATCTAGTGCTTCAAAATAAGATGACATTTCAATGGTTAGAAAAAGCAGAGACTGGTAGCATAGAATTCAAGGAGGAAAGACTTATGGTAATAAATCTGTGTAACAGATATCAGACCACAGGGTCTGTATTGTTCTCCAAGGACAAAGTAGCAAGACAGATACTATTCTGGAAGCTGCAATTACCTGTTAGAATTTGTCACTTCTCGGACTGCAGCACTATGTAAACATAGCTGAGCTACTTCAGTTAGGCCTACAAAAATATATGAGCTTTATGCCTCTATTTCTGAGGCCACCTCTGGCAAAACACATGTGTGCGCATACAAGCAAATATTTTGTCAGGTCTCTTGTGCTTCTTATTTTTTGATGTGTTTAAAATTAGTTGGCTTCAGAGAACAGAGGGGTAGATGTTGGTAGTTATCTATCTGAAATGGTTAATGGAAGGCAGAAAAGGAGAAATTAAATTGCTGCAATACTAATTCTGCTCATACTGCTCAGTGTAAGCTTCTCAGCCTGCCTCTAAGTGGGACTCCCCAGGAGTCACTCCTTTATGAAGACTTGGCTTTGCAAACTAAGCAAGGAGGTTAAGTACTCAAGTTACAGAATTATTATCCAGGCCGTTCCCTGGAGCCTGGAGTGGAGTGGATAAGCCATAAAGGCTGCATAATAAACCAGCCCAGGAATTCTCAGCAGCTTTTCAGGCAGGCACATTGTCATTGCCTTCACTCCACAGGGAGCACTAATTGTAGCACTTGCTGCAGTCCCCTTCAGCTTACTGACAGAATGCCAATTTCAGGCAAGAACTAATTTATCAATGGCTGGGGTGGCTAAAAAGGATATATCTCCTGTCATGTTCTGGGCTGCAACTGCAGTGTTTCTAAAGTAGCTTTTGTTGCTCTCACAAATAATGCATTTTAGCAGGGTATTTCTACAATGAACAAGGAGGTCTTCTAGACTTCTAGTCTTACTAGATAACAGTTGTTCTACATTAATCTATTTTAATGAAGTTCCTGACCTTCTTCCTTGGTAAACTGATGAGTAATTTTCCAAATAAGTCTTGCCTCATGTATGTGCAAATAATCCAAATAACTCATGTATGAATGTTTATGATGTTAGGACAGTGAAAAAAAAAAAAAAAAAAAAAAAAAAAAAAAAAAA
>JAVHNF010062203.1:2099-12212 GCA_034783455.1 Micropsitta finschii
TTGCTGGGAGCAGTGGCCCAACCCACACTACAAGAAGGTCTATGTGGTTTGCATGTTTGTCTTCGGATATCTGCTCCCACTGCTGCTCATCTCCTTCTGTTATGCCAAGGTGAGGCAAAGCAGGCAGAGGTGAAGGGTATGTAAAAGGAAGTGGGGACACACACACACACGATGCTGGTGGGTGTCCATGAGCTGTGGGGCCATCTCTGGTCACATGGAGGGACATGGCACTGTTGGGAGGTGACAGGGCAGAGGTGAGTCTGTGGTGCAAAGGGAGAGGGTAGGTTTTACAGCTGAGGGATGACTGGAGCAGGGGTACACGTGTATGGCACAGACATCTCAGGACAGGGATTGCGCAGGGCTGTGGGGGGGATGTGTTTTGACAATTACTGGGGTCCCTTTTACAGACATCCTTGCTGCAAAGCGCTGAGAACCTGCAGCACTGTTCTGCTTTCTCTGTCAAGACAGCTCTCCTATTTTCTTGCAGTGCCGTATGAGTTTAACTCAGATAAAGTACAACAAAGCAACAAGTTGTTCAGGCTTCAGATGGAGCACTGCAGTTCCTGAAAATGCAGTACACTTAAAAATGACACAAATCCAACAGTTGCGTCTGATCCAGTGAACGTGTTCAGAGCAAAAGGTGAATCCCACTGCCTGGTCCCTGTGAGCCCTGTCTTGTCCCACTTGAAGTGCACTTGAGATTTACCTCTGACTTCAACAAGGGCAAGGTGGTGCTCGGGAGCAGTGCGCGGGAACACAGGTATAAAAAAGCAGTAAGTGTGCCTGAATAAGGGTATTTAAGGACTTTTCTGCTCAAACAAACTGTCACAGTTTTCTGTGAATACTAATTGCAGCCTTCAGGATATGGTCCACTGCTTTCTGCTGCACAGGAGCTGGAGCTACAGCTGCTGTCCTCAGGATTAGGCAGACATCCTCCTGTTGCTGTGCCAGCAGCCTTCAGGAGAAGGATTCCTCTTGAGGCAGTAAGTTACATGTGAGAGGACAGGTCTGCTCTTGCAATTAAAGACTGGTGAAGTGTAAAGACAAGTTAAATAGATGTAATTTAAACAATTTGATGTTCAGTTTGATATGCATTTTATGTAAATATTAAATATTCATATTTATGTTTCTATCTACATCAGCTTAATTGTGATGTGCAAATTAAGGCTAGAGTGGCATCCAACTCTGCTAAAACCGAGTTATGCAGAACTCAAAGAACAACATTTCTAAATTACTGTTTGTAATGAAAAAGTCTGACTTGATACATGGAGAAGAAATACATGCTTTCATACATAAACTTGAGTTCTGGTTTCCCTGGGTGAATACACTGATGCTTCATCTAGAGTGCTGAATACTACTGAGCTATGAGAGGGATGAAACTTGCTGTAACCACAGATTATCAGTTTTAAGAAAAGATTACCTATTTAAGGGAAAATGCTATGGAATGTGACCAAATGGAGCTTTTCAGCTGTTAAGAATCATTATATTTTTCAAAGCCAAAGCATCTTCAGTTTCAACATAAAGTGCCAGCCTTCAAAGTCTAATTATATTACAGGAGATTGAAAATCAGCCTTTCAAAATTACAACAGTCCCGAATAGTATAGGGGGGAAAAATTGAAATAGACTTAAACAAAACAAAACAAAACAAAACAAAACCCCCACAAAACCCCAAATCAGCAAAGCAGCTCTGTGGAATACGTGCCCAGAACAAGTTCATAAAATCAAGGCTGCTAAAAGTTACAATTCAAATCTTGTGTTTTAAGTTATTGCCAGGCTAGGATCTTGCCCTTGCTTGGTGATGTGTTTTGAGTCTGTGTCAGGCTGAAAGATCCAACCCAAATGGGATGAGTTTTAGGAGGTATGTAGAAGATATCTGGTATTCTCATCAGTGTCAATGAAGCTGAAAAATGCCATGACTTGTACATGGCTGTTGGAGGTATTGTACCCTGCGGCATAAATGCTCATTCCTGTCCTCACTAGGAGCCACTGGGAAATCTCCAACTACAGTGTTTTGGCACATGGGGCAAGGTCAGGGGTAATTAAGGATGGCTAATTGAAAATCAGAGCTGAAGTTTTCAATTTGTCAAAGCCATTACTACTTTCACAGGTCTCAAGCAAAGCAGTCACTGTAGCCTTTTGCTGATGTCACTGAAGTACAGTGAAGTACAAGTATTTGGACTTCTGAATGCATGCAGGGTTACTGCTGTGTAATAGCCTTAGAAGTATCATAGAAATAAATGCATTATTTTCTTATGGACTTCACTGGTTTTCATGAACTATGGATTACCTAAATAACGCAATATTCTGATACACTATATTAAGACAAAGGAGACTCATTTCTCTACTTGAATATATTGCCTTTTTCAGACTCCTTTAAGGCAGTTCTGTTTCTTTTATAAGGAAATTGAAATTGAACTTTCAGTTTTGAAAGTCTCATTTTTTAGGCACTCTAATGGCGAGCTGAGTTCTTTCTCTCAATCTCTATTAAATTATGTTAGGAGAGATTTGTGTATTCCCCAGTGGATAGCAATACTGTTAGAGCCTGTGGAAGTGCTGACATAGTGCTAGATGTTTGGAAACAGCGTCCCCACATAAAATCAGAAATGGAAATCTCACATGACATGCTCTTAAAGCAGAGATTTATGAGATCGTGCTCTGTGTCCTGTGCGTACAAGCTATCCATTTCCTGTCTCCCACAAATAACTTTTGTTGAGTTTCAACCAAATTTGGCAGAGGAGTGAAAATATCGGAAGGAATGATATTTCCTTAGTTTTTTGAAAACAGGAGTCAATGAAGAAGATGGAGAGTCTGCATCATGCTCTTTCCTTTAAGGAGAGTCAGTTTGCACTCAGTTGTTAAACGTCAGACAAGCCGTAGGGGGAAGAGGTCTGATGTAGCATCTGCTCATGGAAGACACACACCTTCCTGGGAACACACAGCCAAGAGGTCACAAATCCATAGCAGACCAGTTTTTGTTGGCTCATAGAACTACTCTTGAAAGGAACTTACTACTCCACCCAGAGGAGCAGTGATTATATAGTTATTAGCTGAGTCACAGTGCCGTGTTTTAATACTGACTTTTTGCATGTGTTTTATAGCACTACTACATTTGCTCACTGACATGGCCTCAAAGGGCAAAGTGATAAATACTTCCTAGTGAGCTTCTAACAATTGGCATCTGCCAGGGTAGTACAATGTGACAACTGATTTTGGGTACTTCTGCTTTTGAATACCTGGTTATGACAATTTATAGGCTTGGTTAGAAGTAAGTTGTAAAAAGTAGGAGCCTCAACATAAAATACAAACTTACATGGTTTTTGGCTTAAGATATTATATTTTAAATTTTGCTGAGCAATGAGAGGAAACTTTACTAAACCACACTGAAAAGAAAAGAATTAATGGTATGACACATTAGCGGTGCTATTAAATGAAAGAGGGTGAAGGATCTGTCGTGACAATAGAAGTAGCAACACTGCTTTCAAGAATGGATCGCAGGCAATAGCACTTGAATTTAAATCAGGTTCATACTATAAAATGGGATTCAGAATGTAATGCTGGCATTATGGCTCTGTTAAAAAAGCAGTTCGTGCTTATTAGATAATGACCTTGGGCAGGCTTTCCTGCTGCATGATTTTCAATGGCTGATAATGAAGGTGTAGTCACCGGAATTATATCCAGGCAGACAGGAAATACGCTTTGCAACAGTGTAGACTTCAGACTTCTATGGTATTTGGCAGATTTACACGAATAGGCACTGATAACAATATGTTCTTCCTCTCTCCTATATTGGAAAAATCCTTTTCTCAACTTGATTTGTTCATAGTTTTGTATTACAGTCTGGACCAGACTGAAACTTCATATACTTCTGTGATCCTAAAAATCTTACACCCTCTTTCACATCAGGATAACTTTCTTCCCACAGCACCTCACTCTCATCTCCAGAAAACAGGAAGGCTATTCCTTCCCCAAGAGGCAGATAAGATCTCAGATCAACAGGTACATGAAAGCTGGAGTTAGAAAAGTTTCATGTAAAGGGTGAATTTTTCCACAGAGCTGAGGTTTTGGAAAATATAACAGGTTGTTGAGAACAGGTTGTGACCTGTTGTTTAACAACGTGCGTATTTCATTACATGAATTAAAAATACACATGCAAATGTTGTAGTGGATATCTTGAAATACTTTCTTTAGAGAAACAACCTGAGACAAATTAAGAGGCACTTGCAGAATACTTGTGCATTCAGGTGAAGTGACAGTGGCTGTTAGAGATACAATTGATTATTCATTGGCCCAGAGAAGAGGTAATTTGAAAAGGACAGTGAGGTGTCTTTGATTTCCCTTGTAGTGGTTGTGCATAAACACGGCTCGTAATATCCCTCCGCAGGGTTCTGTGTAGGTCTCTGGGTGCCATTTGACTGGTTTTGATAGGTAATTAAATTCTGCCTACTTCTCTTGCTGCTGGTTTGCATACCATCTGGTACACTATCATGTAGAGCCAGCATGTTTTCACTGGAGAGAAATATGTATATAATCTGAAAGAGGGGAACTTGAGAAGGATTCATTGGAAGGTTATCCTCTAAATCTTCAATAGACACCCCCTCCCACCCCTCAGATACCGAATTTAACACTTTTGTCTACTGCATCTTTCTTTGGACTACAGAGAGATACAATGCAAATATGCGTGCTAAAAATTTCAGAACAAAAGATAAAAATATTTGTGATTTTGAGAGAAGATTTTGCAGTTCTAATTTCTGGGAAGTGTTCATCTGACTTTAGTTTTGGGCTGTGAGGGAAAATCACAGTACAGTACAGTACAGTCTGTGCATGACAGGAGATTGGACTCGCAGAGGCCCAGTAGAAGCAGCACATCATTGTAAGTTATGTCAAGTAGCAGTGATGGGAAGTGAACTTCACTGTATGCTCTTTTTTGTTTTACATATTTCACCCATGAACTAACCAGTACACAGTGACAGCAGGTGAATAAAGAGTGTGTGAGCTAGCAGGTCTTCTCCCTGGTCTTCTGCTGGACCTCAGGGGCTCTTATGTCCTTTCTTTCTCATCTGCTCTTGGAGAAGAAAGAAAGGCTGAAGCCAAAACAGGTTTTTCTCAGAGAAAACCCCTTTATTTTTCTCCAACCTTTCCTGAACTCAGGTCAGTCTTGGTAGCAGCCTGGCCAGTGTTTCAGAATAGGGCATACATGCAGGGCTAAGTCATTCACACACAAACATGTTAGTGCACAGGTAAGCACAAATGAGCTGTACTTCCAATGTTAAGTGGTTACAAGTAATTTTTATTTTTGTTATTGTTCCTGGTTTCTGTTGGTTTATTCTTCACTGGTAACTAAGAGTAGATACTCGAGAAGTGGAATCTACTGATTGTGGTTATTCACAAATAACTATCATTTCTTTTAATTCATTATGTGAGTTTCTAAGATTCAGATCCAGAATGAGATCAAGTCTGTAGGTCATCTTGTGTGGTGTCTATCCTGGTAGTGGTTAGCTGTGCATTCTAAAGAAAACGGGGAAAATATCCCCAGATAATGTAAGAGAATTTGAATTTATACACTTTTCCCCACCTCAAGGAGTCTCTTTATAAGCCCTAAAGTTTAGTGTTATATTCCTTAAAAAAATCCTTTTAATGTTGGATGATCTTACCTATTAGATTGTTCTCAGTTCATCTTAAAGCTATGTAAGGTGCAACCTAACATCATCATCATGTAATTGAGCTCTGCAACTCAGCACTCTTTCTATTCCTCTGATTTTAATTAAAATCTCGAGTTTAATTCAGCATCTCTCTTTTTTTTTTTTAATTCTCTATGGTTTACAACTTGTTAAACACATTCAGCTGAAGAGATATTCCCTGCCCTGCATGCCTACAAATCATGCCATATGAATATATTAGATTCAGTTAATAATGATTGCAGGTAAATTAGGGTGTGCACCTCTATGTGACCACTATCCAAGATCTTACGTATAAATCATTATGTTAACATTTGGACCCTGCTCTTGGATGATGAGCCTTTTTGAGACATACGTAAAAAAAATTACTTGTGAAATGTGCATGACAAGTATCATCAAATTCTTGATAAAAGCTATGCCTCATTTGAGATACATTTTAGTATAAATTATTTTTGAAAGCCTAAGCTTCTTTCAAAGATCAAATAGCACCAACGTCCTGATTATATTAACCAAACATCCATCTGAAGAAAGGAAATTACGCAGGTGACTCAGAAAAGCTCTGACTAAAACCATACACTTTTTATGTTACATGCAGTAAAGGTCATTTTAAATTAACAAGCATTGACATTTTCATGGAAGAATGATTGTTAATTCTAGGTGTATGATAGGTTTCCATTCATTGCCTTGTTCATTTACAATATATATTTGTTATGTAGTATATCTGAATTTTTATAGAAGAATTCAGTTGTTGCCTGCTTCATATTTGTTGATTTCCTCAGATGGACATACTTTATTCCTTTGGATTTTGTATTGTGCACTTTTGAAATGTGTAAATTGAATCAGAGATGTTTGTAAATGAGTCATCAGTACTGGAGAGCCTACCCTAAAATACATGGGTTTGAATTTAGGAACTGCTGTAATACAAGATACAAATTAATCTTTTCAGGTTCTTAATCATCTGCATAAGAAGTTGAGAAACATGTCAAAGAAGTCAGAAGCATCCAAGAAAAAGGTAGATTGCTTTCATTACCATTATGAATTTGTTTATAGTTTGGTTTATGGCTCAGCTAATTTAGTATCATATTGCTTGTTGCAAAGACATAATGGAGAGAAGGAATTGAAGTATTTAATGATGTATTCAGTGTCGCTCTGAACTTGGCAGAATTGGAACATTTTCTGATCTGAGTTTTCCATCTCAGTGCATTAAGCCATTACCAAAGATCCCCATATTCTGAACTTCAGAGCCTCTGAAATTTACACATGGATAGACAACCTGTCTCTGATACTAAATTGGGGTGTTTTTTGCCTCACAGGCATTTTCCCCTAATTGGTAAGTATTTTCTTTTTTTAAAAAAAATATTTTTTGAAGTACTTGAATCATTTATGAATCATAGAATCATAGAATAGTTAGGGTTAGAAAGGACCTTAAGAACATCTAGTTCCAACTCCCCTGACAAGGGCAGGGACACCTCACACTAAACCATTCCACCCAAGGCTCTGTCCAACCTGGCCTTGAACGCCGCCAGGGATGGAGCATTCACAGCCTCCGTGGGCAACCCATTCCAGTGCCTCACCGCCCTAACAGTAAAGAATTTCTTCCTTATATCCAATCTAAATATGGATAGTGCCAAAACAAAAAACTGAGTTCTATGTTCACTTTGTGATTTGAGGGAAAAGAAAATCACCTCCATGAACTAATCTATGGGTCAGCTAATGGAATGATTGAAGGCAAAAGCTGCACTGCACCCCTAACAGTTTTCAGGCCGGGAAAGCAACATTATAAATACCTACATTTCCAGCTGTGAAGGATGTACTGTCACTTCTGCGCTGTCCTGTTATCACTTGGCTCCAAGCTGTGAGGTGGGATGCATTCAGCCTGAACCACGCTTTGCAAATGACACACTTGGTGGACCAGGCAGTCTGACACCACACACTTTAGGAGATGTCTTGTCTTGAAAATTCATTAAATATAAGTCAAGGGAAATGCAAAGGAATCAGATATACTGTATGTACTGATGCTCCTACAAGACTCAGCACAGAGTCAGGAAAAGAGGGGTTTAGTGCCCACTTTTTGGGCTTGTAGCACATGTCTACCCTGGATTCAGCAGCATCAACTCTGGACAGCGTGTAAATGATGGGACTGGGACAGGATGGGGTGGTGAGTCCCTCAGCATCCTTGTTTCCAGCCATCGTGTAACGACACAGTACCTGCACTGCAAACCCAGCTTTTGCAAGACAGCATGGGGAGAAAATATGGGAGAGTTATGAGAAAAGCTGCCTTCTTGGCAGCATTTACTTCATGGTAGCAGGACAAAATATGAAACAGCAGCAGGCATCAGCTCTGCTGTATCTTTTCCTGCACTAGGGTCTGGATTTCACCTGTGCAAAGCATTTAAATTGCTTGTTTCCCACCCTCAGCATTAAAAATAATGATTTGCACCAGTTTTGCCATCCAGATGTGATGCTTCTCCCCAGGCAGCTCAGCATCACTCCAGGAGCTCTGGTATATGTGGACAGACATACAGCTGAATGCTTCTGGGCATGCAGCATTCTCTGTCCACTCCCATGGTCCCAGGTTTGGGGGGCACAAAGCATCCAGTGGTTCCTTGAGGTACTGCTGTGGCAGGCAGCGGGTGGGAAGGCACTTTGCAGTTGTTACTTGCCACCTTGGCTTGTGTGCAATTAGAAGGAATTTGAAAATGATCTGGTTTCCCAAACAATAACCTGCTTCTAATTAGAGGTAAATGTGTATCCTGGTAACACTGAATTTTAAGCACCATTTTCAAATGTTTATTGATTAATCATTATTATGGAAAAACACGAGCTTCCATATATAAATCTTTTGACAGGAGCTGTCCATCAAAAATAATGATCCTTTTAAAACTCATGAATAAATAATAATGCAAATCTATTTTACACAAAATACATACTGCTTTCCATCCCAGCCATGGGAATGAAATAGTTATTTAAAATAATGACTCTACAATGCTTCGATAATGAGCTATTACACATGTAATACACATGGCATTTTTTTTCCTGCCCTCTGGATTATTACTATTTCAATTTGAAACATTACGTTCCTTCAGATTCTTCTAGTCTAAATGCCTTGCCTATGACATTTTTTCCAGTGGGTTAAAGACAAGATGGCTCAATTTGCCACTGAGTCATAGCACGATGGGCACAGTAACATCGATCTTCATTAATGTTCACCTTGTGCTCTTGGTCCCCCAGAAAATGCTGTGGCACATGCAAAGCCCCAAGGCTACCAGAGGACTGAGAAAAAATTGATGAGAAATGTTACTTTAGGGCTGTTTCAAGTGTATGATTTTTGATAAAATGCTGAGTCAGTACTTTTGCTCAATGCCAAGATTTGCACAAGGTGGGAGTCTGGTAGCTGAGGGCATCTTGGCTTAAGAAGTAAGTAACAGGACACCTCCAAACCAGTTAAATTTTATTAGTGTGCACAGAAGTTATCTATAGGTTATGTATTACTCTCAGAGGAGTCTCAATGCTGGCATTTGTTGAGAAACCTGGCTAATGATAAATACTATAGCTCTTACTCTATTACACAATAAAACTACCTCTGGGAGCTGGGATAGTTCACATAGATCTTTTGATATTTTAAAGTTATATTTTTGAAGGCTGAATTTAATGCTTGCTGTACCTCCAAAGCAGCAGGAGATGATGGGGCTGGTAGCACCATGGCTGGGAGGTTCCTCCTGTTTCCCAAGTGCATTGTCCTGGCATCCTCCAGCTGCCAAGGCCTAGCACTACTCCTGGGGCCATTTGCCACACTTCTGCCCAGGGAAAACAGTATGAAGCATTTTTGCTTTGAAAACACAGCCAGTGAGAGGATGGCACGGGGCTTTCTCTGGTACTTCACATGCTCCCATTGCCTTTGGTGGGGTTGCTCATTGCTGTGATGCATGGCAGGGGAGACAGCAAAGGATGAATAGTGGTGGTTGGCCCTCGATTATTGACCAAAAAAAAGCCAGTAAGCCATAATTAGAATAAAAATTGAGACACAAATGAGGAAAGAAAAGGAATTTGATAGATATTTATCAGACACCATGAACTGAACAAGGTATTATCCTGAGCTGAGTATTTAAATGTGGTGCAGCAGCTGATCCAACCCCCCTTGGGGACTAGGAAAAGGACTGCAGGGAAGTGCCTGATGCCAAGGCAGAGATGTGGAGGGGAGAGCAGGTCTTCCCAGGGTAAGAACAGGCTCAGCCCTCTACCATCCCAGCAACCGGACACTCTTGCCTGGCCCTGCTGTGCCCTTGAGGACGCAAAAGATGCTATTGCATCTCTTCCACATTGGCAATGCCCTCCTCTCAGCCCACATCTCAGACTGGATGTGGACTAGGAGCACGTTCCCAATCTGGGCAGCAAATTTCCCCAGCAGCAAGTTCCCATGAATTAATAAATACGAGAG
>JAVHNF010062206.1:0-17891 GCA_034783455.1 Micropsitta finschii
CTCTTCCTACCAATGCCTATTGCAAAACAGCATCCCTTAGCATGAGCATGGGAAAAGGCATCCCTGGAACTATGGTCCCAGTTTGTACTGGGGCAGCACACAGCTCTCACACGAGCTCTGTTCAGCTCAGGATGTACCTACTACCATTTTGCTCTACCATTATGACACACGGTAGGGGGGAGTGATGACTGACTGTATTTCTATAAAACAGGACAATCTCTCTCCTTTTTCCCCTCCCTGTTGATTATCCATAAAATCAAGAGTGCCCATAGCCTGCATCTCTTCAGTACTGGAAACCAGCTCAACAAGTCAGCAAGATGATTTGCAGAGCACTAGGAATAACGTGTAATGTTTTAAGTTTGAAACAAAGTTAACTCCCAACATGGGAAGCTGCAGCCTTCATCCAGTGCAGTTCAGACTGGGAAGTAAGGCAAGATGGTGTTTAAAAGACAGGAATAAGAGGAAAAATAATTCAGTAAATATTAAAAACAAGGAACAGTTAGTTTTTAAAAACCTACTAGGTCGATGTGTGTGGCAACACCATTTCTCACATGATGTCAGTAAAACCAGAATGAAATGCAATCATGCAATACCTCTTCTTTTCAATATGTACTTTGACATTAAAAGTTAATTTTTATGCACTTTTTCTAACAATGTGAAATGCAGACTTCGGGTTTTCCTGCAGCTGTAGTTCCTCAGGACTTTTTTTCTCTTCAAATGACTTCAGCTCAATTTGCTTTATGGAATACATCTGCTTAATGTAGACCCACTGTTACTTTGCAACCACCCATTCTGTGCTCACGCATAGTCCCTGTAGGTCAGCAATAAAATGACCACTTGCTGCCCACTCTGGCAGAAGGGGAAATTTAGAGGGGTAGAGCAAAGAAAGCAGCAAAGTAACGTCCTGTCAGCGTGCATGTAGGTGGTGGTAATGACTTTGCCTGCAAGTCACCAGGAAAAGCAATCCACATTAAAAACATCCAACCTGGCTCTTATCTCTAGAGAACATGAAGCTTTCAAGCCTAAAGACATTTTAATATCTGTTCACAAAGTTACACAAAGCTGGTGTGCGCAAGCTGTTTAAACAGCTGGTGACTCTTCACTGTGCATGGTTGCCTTTCAGGAATTCTGGATATCTGCTCTTGAATGCACCTGGATTTATAATCTTCCACAGTCTGACTAAAGGAAATTCAAGAGATAAAAGGTTATTGGCTGTTTTGCTGCTGTGCAAAGATTGCTTCTCCTGTCCCTAAAAATACGCAAAGAGTAACATCATTAAAACAACAATAATTTGCAAACAAATAACCAAAAAGCTTTACTCATGGAGTTTGAGATAGCTCAAGATGGAGCAGAAAAGCAATTAAGCTGGCAAAGGATACCTTAGGTGAATATGGCTGCAATGAGACAGTTGTACAAAACAAACCACAGTATGCTTGTGGCTTTCCCCTATGACTAGAAAAGTAGGAAAAATGTTAACTGCTGCAGATGTCCTCCAGCACCACAGAAGGCAGAGCTGTGCACGGGTAGGGAGCACACAGGGCTCATCTAGCCAGAAAAAAAAGAAAAACAAAAGAGAAACTTCAAATTTTCCAGATTATTTACAAGGATACCTGTAAAAATCTGACCTGCAGTAGAGAAATACAGAGGTTTGGTACTTAGTGAAGGAGAAGAGGATCTTTTATCTTTACAAATGAGAGCTGTATCTTTCATTTAATGAGCAATGCCTGAGGTTTATCTTTTATCAATCACAATAAAACTCTGTATAATGTCATGGGGCAGAGGACAGGAGAGAAAGAAAGTGAACAAAAGGAAGCACTTGGCATCTTCTATAGCCCCTTCTGCCAAAGTTGCTGACAAACATGCATTAATTTACTTTCAGAGAGCTCCTGGGAGATGTAGAGAAGGACAGCTCTCTCTCCATATATCTGCATAGTCCAGGAAAAACATCAGAGCAAGATTAAAACATTAAATAGCAAGATCTTCAGAAGCAGAATGCAAGGTGAGGCAGTTCCTTCAGCTGCTCACTTGCCAGACCTTCTATTCAGAAGCATGGTATGTGCAGCAGGCTCTGTGAAAGCCATGAAACCCATCATGCAGACTGTGGCCATCTACAAGTACCATTTTCCATCTCACAATCTGGTACTTTCTCTGTAAAGACTTCCTTACTTCCAGTAGTGTTCTCTCAGCCATTTAATTTAAAGTAAACAATTTCAATAGTTTTCCATGCTTACCGGTATCTCTGATTTCAAAAGAAATAATAGAACTAAATAAATAAATAAATAAATAAATATTTGACAATTTAAGAAAAACCCAGAAGATACTAAACTGCATTTCTGCTCTAAACTATGACAATATATCAGCTTTCCTGCTCATGCCCTTATGCTATATCATAGAGTCATGGAATTGTTTGGGTTGAAAGGACCTTAAAGCTCATCCAGTTCCAACCGTTGCCAAGGGCAGGGACACCTTCCACTAGAGCAGCTTGCTCCAAGCCCCGTCCAACCTGCCCTTGAACACTGCCAGGGATGGGGCAGCCACAGCTTCTCTGGGCACCCTGTGCCAGCGCCTCAGCACCCTCACAGGGAGGAACTGCTTCCTCGTATCTAATCTAAATCTCCCCTGTCAATTTAAAACCATTCCACATATGATGCTCATTAATGAGATTATAGAGCTTTAAAAGATAGGAACAAAACCAAAGCTGTGAGTGTCAGAAAATCGATGTTATAAATGTAGAAGAAGGACAGGGGTGGAAGGAGGTGACTGTATTCACACATGACATTATAGTCACAGGCACTGCTGCTTTCATTACTGACTACAGGTCTCTGGGTGCTCCATTTTTCCAGTATTACCACACAACACTGCTGCAGCTCAGGTGCCTCCTAAACCAGCCTCTATGGAAGAACCCCTAACAGAAACTATTTCATAAGCTCAGGCCTTGGCTTTTGGAAGGAAACTGAATCCTTATAAATACACTTGTAAAAATAGATTGGTTTCTTACATGAACTTAAATAGCAGGGATGATACAGCAGAATTATGATGCGTCTTTGACATTACACAAAGAAATTGGTGCCAGAATCACTAATAGACTAATCTAAATTTTTTCCATCATTTTGGAATGGATCTTTTCCACTGCCCAGACTTTTGCAGATTTCTTGAGCTGTATTTATGAAGTTTTGTCATTTCATGATGTCTGGGGATTTGCCAGTACTGACACTGTCCAGAGAGATCAGCTGCTGTTTTCTTAGTCCACTTTAATAGTCATCAATACTGCTGTGGTCATCATACCTATGGAGTTTTATGATTTTTGCACAAAGTTATATGTATCCTGAGAATGTATTGCTAGGGAAAAAGCCAAATAGCATACAACTCATGATGTTAAGTGGCTGAGCAAATGGTGCACATGTGTTTTTACTAACTCATATTGAAATGTCATATGCAAAGATGGCCAGAGAGCCTTTGAGCACAAATGGTTTAAATGCATTGCAGAGCATGAAGAATTATGATGCTGTGGTGAACGGCTTACACCTATCATCTTACCAACACATTTTCTATGCCTGTTGAGTATAAAGCCCTCTGCACAGATCACTCTGTGGCTGACACAGTAGAATGATCCCAATGTGTTCACACATAATTGTCCTCTGGAACAAGCGTGAGCACCTGTGAGGCACTCATCCAAATCTATATCAACATGTTGCAGCCAAAAGGGAAAAACAGAATTCTATTAGAACAATTGCTGAAATGAAACAATACTTCTTTCACACTAGAGATATCCAAATGAAGTGTGTTGGAACTACCACATCAGCACCATGCTATAATACATACAGTGTTACACTGAAATAGGGCTGGAATAAACTCTCAGAGATCATCCAGTCCTTGCTTGCACTCCTACACTGTTGTCATCACAGAAAGAGACATTCTTGGAAACAGGCAGTCACACAGAGGCCATACACACTCTGCAGGAAACCTGCTCCAGTGCACCACCACCCTTACCATCAAATCCTTACTTGAATACAGATAAGAAATGTCTCTTGCTGCAATTTAAACTTACTACTTCCACTGACATTACCAAATCTTTCACCTCCTGTAGGAAAATGATTGCCTGGCAATGCCCCTTTTGATGCTGACATCAATTAATCAAATTAGTTTCCATCACACTTGAGTAAGCAATGCACAGTGACTATTTCAGCTGGTGATATTAAATTCCCATTTTCTTCACAGACTCTCCAGAATTTCATGAAAATGATTTGTGACTTCTTGTTCAATCAGATCTGAGATTAACAGGGATGTGGATCACATGTGAGCAATTCTGAGCATCAGAAGCTTCTTTTATTTCACTGCTGGCTGTTATTGCTCCCATACTTCCAGATTTATAATTCAAGTATGTCACAGGGCATTGCTTTTTAACCTCCAGCACTTTCCTGAGCAAACATATCCTTTGCCACTACCCAAACATGTCCATTTAAGATTTATAGAACATGAACAATCATGATGCAGCTTTGGAATTCACCATTCATCATTGTGCAGGCCTGAGCTTCAGTGCTGAGTGAAACACATGGAGCTAAACTAGCTCACAATGGCACATTCTTCACAGCACTGAAGTCTCATTGCATTCAGGTTTTCAAGAAATAAAACCAAACAAAACAGATGACATGGCAGAGCTATAGCTCTGAGGGGGTTCCCCAGGACAACAAACAGGCCCAAGTCCTGCTAGCTGCTCCCATTCTCAGGAAGAAAAGCTGTGTGTCCATAGCTGTGTAGACAGACACTGGGGAGGAGCAGCAGTGGGAAGAGAAACCAAGAGGGCTGAAAAAAAAAAAAAGCCTAGAATGTCAAAGGAAAAAAGCACACATCCAGGCTTGCCTTCACCTGAAGTCCCCAGGTAATAGGCACACTGGACAGATGTGCTTCAGGAGTCATCTGTAAAGCAGATCTGGTATTTCTTCTGCCACTGGTCTCTGTACTGCCACTTACAAGTCACAATACTGAAAAGAAGGAACTCTTGGAGAAACAGCTAGGGGTATGAGGTAGAAAAGTGCTTTAACCATGTCTCTGTGGTGAACATGAACCACTTACCTTCACAAGAAACCCCATCAGCCATGAGCGTATATCCAGACAAACAAGAGCACACAATATTTCCTTCCACAACATTGCAGATGTGTTTGCAGGGGCCATTATCTATACAAAGAAAATTGCAAAATACGTTAGCAATCACAACATAGATCAGCTGAGGTTCCAAACCTCCAGGTCACTCAAATATAACCTCAGTTTAGGCAATGGGGAATGCAGTTTGTAAACAATCTGTCCAGGCAGCCCTAATCACTCAACCCTTCTAATACTACACCTGTGCCACTCCTACTTGTATTGCTCACATTATGATGCACAGCTGTACTGCTTGCCTTGAACTACACAGCAGGTGTGTAACAACCCTGAAACAGGAGAATAGCCTCAAATTACTTCCACAGCTTTCCCCTGACAATTCCTCAGCCTCATGCCAGAAGTAACAAATTAAGGATGTGCACTGAAAGCAGATTGGTGAAGGGATGTGTGGAATTCTCTTCTGGCTCTCAAAACATTCCTCACTCATCTGCACCTTCAGTTTATACCTCCAACATACCTTTACACTTATCCTGCTCTTCTTCTAAAGACACAATGCGAAGAGGCTGAGAAGGAGAGGCTATTGGAGGGATGGTGGCTTCTGCTTCCAGCTTTGTCACCTGTCCTCTGTCAGGATCTGTAAGGCAAAGGAGGCAGAGATAGATCAGAGACAGCATTACCTCCACCATCACCCCATGGCAAGACTCCCATTCATCCCACTCCATTGTGGTTTGCAGGAGGAAACATTCTGGTGACCTGAAGAACTGCCTTTGCATGGAGGTGAACAGTCAGTTTTGGAAGCTGCCATCTGTTTGATACAAGCAACTGTCCGACAGCACAAACATGTAGAGTGCTGCATGCTAATGGAGATGCTCGCAAACACCATGGATACAGATCAGGGAGTTTGCCTGAAAACAACTTCTGGAGAGTAAAATGAATAAAACAAAGTGTTACTTCTGTTTCCTCAAGCACTGTTCTATTGTAAACACAGTGGTTGTCTTTCAGTCAGTGTATGACCGAAAAAATACTGAACCCAAGCCAAGTCTTTAAAGTCCTTCTGTACATCCCATTTCAACATGGATGAAAAGGATCTACCTTTACAAGCACAGGATACCCTGGAATGACTTTTACACAGCCAAGTGGAAAACATGGCGGCTGCTGTCTGTCATGAAGATTTTCAACAAACAGTAATGTTAAAGGTATCAGAATAGTTAAAAAGAAAAAAAGCTCTAGTACATTAATAGGAGTAATCCAGTTTACCAATATCACCAAATCAGAAGCCTAAATCATAGAGTCACAGAATGGTTTGGCTTGGAAAATACCTTAAGATCATCTAGCTCCAACCTTCTCTGCTAAGGCTAATTTCTTTCTGAAGAGGGATGTGTCCTGTTCCCATTGATTCAAGTACAAGTGTCAACCGGAGCAAAGTGTGAGCCACCGAACAATGACAACATTAAATGACTCAGTGACCACAAGGCAGGTTTGGGATACAGAAAGAGCCACTTAATTAGAAAAATATAAACATTACGTCAGAGACAACCAATGGGCTGTAACATGGAGGCAAATAAGAGGTTATGCTTGTGGCATAACCTGAATTCCCCAGAAAGAGAGCAGAGAACAAGAAGTAGCTTCTGAAGTTCCATCAATGTCTGCTTTCTCCTTGCCTCGCAGAGCCACTGCAAGCATATCCCTCCTTCCAAGCCTCAGGAAAAAGTGTGACATATTCTAAAAAGCAAAAGTTAAATGCAAAAACATTCACAGTTCATCAAAGAGCAAGAAATGTGCTGGGACAGGTTCAAATACAAAAGCATTCTATCTAATCACAGGAGTAAAAATTACCACCAGTATGAGACTTACAACTACCTGGTGTGGGTGCACACAGCCCATGACAGAGCTGTACACATACACAGAGAAAAATGGGAAATGGAAGGCAACTGTGCCATGTTGCCAGGTAGAGCACAGCTCATGCAGGTGTAACAAGTGAGGTGCCCTGCCCTGCCACCTCCCTTGCCCAGCCTTTGATTTGACCCAGGACTGGAGGACAGCAGCAACCCTTTCGAACCTCACTCTTCATACGTGTCTCAGCTGTGTCACTTGCAGTCCCTACCCTTGTTGCAATCCTCTTCCTCAAGGGATATCTGAACCCACCCCTCAATTCTTGGCACAGCCATGAGCACTGCAGTCCTGCACATCTGCGCTGACTACCTAGATACAAGGTGTCTTAACCCAAATCTGCACTCAGAGTTAGTAGTGGGAGAAGCAAAGTAAAGCAAAGCGAAGCTAAACCACACACATATGCTCCAGGTGAAGGATGAAGCCAAATTTTGCAGTGCTAAAATAAGAACCACTTTTTTTTGCCTCTTTTGGATCAGGTTCCTTCCCCAGAACTTTAATATAAGCAACAGATCAGAGTGCTGCTGCAGAAACCCTGTCAAACACATTATTGATGTAAGCACTGCAGCATCACATTGAGAATGACATAATGAATGCTGTTTGGCTTGGGCAGAAAGTATCTGAAGTCTATGGAACTTTGTCATTGGATGGCAGCACTTACTCTGCTTGTTAAATAACTGAAAGGACTTGTAACTAATATAAGGTTTCAACTTTTGGGGTTATCTGATTTCAGATCTTGCCATTGGAGAACTCCAGACATCAAAAAAATTGCAGCACAAGAGACTTTCTTTTCAAGCCTCCCACCACACTAGATATATTAAGATTTTATATCACTGAAAGATGTTAATGATTTTAGATAAAAATCAAAACTCAGGAAGCAATGATGTCTGTCTGAACTGGGGAAAGTTCATCTAAAGGGAAGCTAAGTGTGAAATACAAAATGACTCTGAAAAGAAAAGGTATTTCATTAACAACCTTTACAAATCCTCTTTTGGATAGTGAAAACAGTCTTGATTTGAAGATATTAAATACCACCCTGCCCCTATGCCACCAATACACAAAACCAAGGCATAATTAAGTTTCCTAAATTGTTGGTTTCCTCGATATTATTAACCTGTCCAATTTCTACAGCAAATGTCCGTGCATCAGGACCCATCAAATACCTCACAGAAACAAACCAAGCTTGATAGATCAATTCAGCTGGCACAAAGACACCATCGTTCATGGTGTTTCCTGCCCATTTTCTCACCTGGAGAGCAGCTGGTCCCATCCTCTTGCAAAGTGAATTCTGGAAAACACGAGCACTTGTAGGACCCCACGGTGTTTATACACAAATGCTGACAGAGCTCCCCACCATACAGAAGACATTCATCCAGGTCATCTCCAGGCAGGTTATTTGATAGCTCGGCTTCATTATTGATGGACAAAGCTTCATTGTGATCTTCCGTCTCTGAAACTACAACAGAATAACACTTGTTGGTTCTCTAGCAGGGCTGTTAGCATTAGAACTGTACAGTACAGAGGGTTTTCACCAGATGAACTCCAGATATCAAATCCACCCAGAACAACCCAAGAGCAAATGAACCTATCCTGAAGATAAGACCATTATGCTGCAGATCCATCACCACCTCCTTCCTGGAGGAACAGGCATTTTACAGGGGCCACTGAGAAATACAGTGGCACTGGGAGGTCACAAGCTCACCTTTCATGTGGACTGCTACCACCATTGCTACCATTATTTGCACCAATGCATCACACTGAGGTCCTATCTGAAACTGGCCCCACTGAAGAACAACACCGAATTTCAAATTTCAGGAGAAAAACTTGTCCAGTTGTTTGTTGGTTTGGAAACTCTTTTCAACACAATACTACTTTATTGGTTACCTCTGTAGGTAGCATCACAAACCTTCAGGGACCCTCTTCACAGTGACATGGCTGTCCTGCCTACTGCTTTTAAACCCTGCCAAAAGCACCATACTTTTCCTTTCTTGACAAGGTTTGCCAAGACTTTCTACCATACTACAATTAGTTTTTCAGGAAGTTTCTCAGCCAGTTTCACTTAAATACATACGTGCAAACTTCCTCATTCAGTGAGGCCTCAGCTAGGTCAAAATAAACCCTTACATTTGTTGGTGAAGAATACACACTTAGTTCACAAGAAGGGAACGGGCAAAGATGGAACTCCAGCATATGCAGGAGGTCACCATACAACTCATGTGTGACCAGTGGCCGCAGAATGATACGGAAGGAGTGTGATCTTGGGCTAAGGGAAGAAGCAAAGCTGTTCAAGCTCCACATTTCTCATGCTCTCTTTGTCACACCTCTTTGGCTGCAGGGGTTTGACTTAGCTCTTCAGCATCACTATGTTTGCATGTTGAAAGAGTGCAAACTAGCTTGCAGTCCTCTGAGGCTTCTCCAGAGTGTGCTATGAGAAAGCTGCTGTGACGTTCAGCAGTACAATAGGAAATCTATTCCCAGGACACTTCACTGGTATCAGAACCCATGGGACTACTTTGTCTGGAAAACAAATCATTATTTGCTTAATGAAGAATCTTTCAGGATTGCTTCTGCTAAAAGACAATGACCAGCTTCAACTTTGCTTCTTACCAATGTCTTGTGGCAGGTCTCTGTACTATGTGACTCAGGGGGAAAATCCAAACCCCCCACACTGCTAAAGAAGGTACATTTTAACAATCAAACACACCTACTTTTTTAAAAAATATTATTATTTAAAACTGTTTAAAGAACAAAGAACTATTTCCTGCAATGTCTTCAAACTGTAACTGGACACTTACCCTTCTCAGGTGTCACTGTCGGCAGAGGTTCAGGTTGCCTTTTTATTTCTGGATGGATGAAGTGGTCTCCCCCTTCACAGCAGGACAGCATTACATGGCTGCAGGGATAACCCAGATTGATGCTGGACTCACAGGATTTCCCCTCACTTCTCAATCGCAGGCCTAGATTACAGCAGTCACAGCATTGCTGCAAGAGGAGATCAGTAACAAGGATTTAACACAACCTGCTGAGGGGTGAGACCACACAAAGCCCTGGCACTGATCTGCACTGTCTTCAACAGTGGAGCATCTGGAGAAGCCCCTTGGTTTATACAGTTGCAGACATCAAAGCTTTGCTGGTGCTTGGTTTTGCCATCCTACATTAACTGTACCAGGCTGCAAACCAAGTCTCAAAGTGACGATTTCAGCAACTCTGCACACAAGGAAGTAACGGTGCCACAGACCATCTCTTTCGAGCTCTTGCACATAGCCATTGCTATTCATAGCGTATTCTAAACAAAGTAACACAGATGTACACATCTTTGTATCAGAGCTCAAAGAATGTTCAGTTGTTTGAAGCAATGTGAAATGACTTGTAAATATCTTGCATGGATATGAGGATCAGCACCACCATCTGAGCTCTGGCAGTAAAGACTTTCCCCCGTGCACCACTGCAAACCTACTCATACCTTTAATCACCTGAGTGTTCAGGGGACACCCTCCTGCTGAGACAGTGGCTAGTGAAAGACCAGGGTGTATTCTGTGAGCTGTTTGCCTTCCTTTTCTTTCCTGAGTGCATCTAAGCAGCAGTTTCACTGACAATTGATGCAATGGGGCACCCCTGAAATGCATCTCTCCTCCAGTTTCCTCTGCTGCAGGTAGCAGACAAAAGCTGTGTTATGCTTTACTCAGACACATCTAAATCTATTGCAGTGAGGCCACAGAAATATATCAGGTTTCCATCAGATTCAAAAAGCCCATAATATGTATGCATAGTGGATACCTAATCAAGAAAGGAAGCTGAGGAGCTGCAAGTCTCTGCTAGAAACATGCAGGAGTTATATATGAATTGAAGATGCCTGTCTGGATTTAAATACAAGTGTCCTGACATCTTTAATATATACATGTATTTAGATGCTTTCACTGACAGAACAGTTACAAAATGCCGAGTCTCTTCCCCCCTGCAATTCCTTTCATGGTCAGGACATCCAGCCCAGCAGCACTCATTTGCAGGTTGCAGCTACACTGAAACAGCCTCTCTGAACTAAGGGAAGTGATTTCAGGGTCTATTCAGATACTCAGTCTATAAAAAGGATTCAGACACATAAAATGAAGGCCATAATTCAAACTGGCACCAGTTGGCTGCGTCAACAGAAAGCCCAAGGATGGAACTGAAGAAAACTAAACTAAGTCCTACTTCCCTGACCTGAGGAGAGCAAATAAGAGCAGCAGTGTTGTGAGGGTTGGACGCAGTATGGAACTGGAAAGGAATCACGTTTCATGATTAGCAATCCTAGATGCGTATTCACACAAACCCAGAGACTGTCTCTGCTAGGAAGGCTGGGAACAATGTTCCCTAACAGGACTCTTCCCCCAAGTCACCTTTTTCCAGTTTCAAACACTGTTGCTTTTAGTTTTCGAGCATTTCACACACAGTTTGCATCCCTCGAATGTTCAGCACAGTACCTATGACTATGTTCCTCTTTCTAATCTGAACAGCCCCCCAACATCATGAGATGCTGTTCACATTTGCAAATATGCACAGCCATAAAGAGTTGCCTTTAGATGCCCAGATACATGTTTGTGAAAAATTGACAGTACAGGGCCTGAAGATCCTGCATTATTTTTGATGCTAACTGGACTAAATCATCTTTTCAAAAGATGTATTAAAAAAATGACATTGAAATAACAGCTTGTGGTCATGCTGGAAAAGAGAAACATCCTGTTTTCATCCCCCCAAACCCAGAATCCCCAAATTCAAAAGTTTATTAACTGAAAATTCTACTTTCCGTATATATTTTTAGTATGGATACAATTTCTTTCAGCTTCAATATGCAAAATAGAAGTAACTAAGAAAAAAACATGTTTTTACTGAAGTATTGTAAAATATTGGAATATTTGCCTTGCAGAACATGTATTTTTCAGTCATAATTTTGATTCACAGTTTCTCCTATGTGCAGGCATCATAGGGAGTCTTAAATCACTCACACACTTTTCACAGGGTTCACGTACTTTCCAGGTAAATAGAAGTGTTCCATTCTTCAGCAGAAAAACCTGTTCATCAAAAAGTTCCTTTTAAAATGCAAAAACTTGAATGTCTTGATCTTCTCTGAGCTCCCTTTTGAACAACACCAGGGTCCACAACTGATTTTATAATAAATATGATTATTTTTACATTGCAATCAAGAAACACACCTTGAGAACCACTCTTAGATTCACAACATTCTATGTTTTTCTCAAAAATATCTTTGCAAGGAATCATTTACCATGCTGGCATCTCCAGCCACTAGGAAAAAGTGCCTAAGCATGAGCTTTTTTGTATTACACTAAGTAACAACTGAAGGCAGGCTAAAATTAAGTTGTATTGAACACAAGTTGAATACCTATAGCTAAAGACTTGGCACTCCTGCATTCATTTGGAAGTAAAAGAAAGGACCACACACCTAAAATGCCTGAAGAAGACCTACACATGTTCATTATCTGAAGTAAAACCCCTAGCTTTTGGCAGGACAGTCCAAACATCTTGCAAAGTCTTTGGGGCAAAAATCTTTTTGCATTCCAAATACCTTTGATCTACGGCACTCAGAAACAGCAGTCACTAACAGCAAAGTGGATCAGGGGAAACACTGCTATACACAGTCAGCATTTTCTGTGAGGTCACCTCTAAAGGAGTGTTTCATAGAATCACAGACTGGTTTGTGTTGGAAGGGACCTTAAAGCCCACCCAATTCCAGCCCCCGGCCACAGGCAGGGACACCTTCCACTAGAGCAGCTTGCTCCAAGCCCCATCCAACCCAGTCTTCCTAATGGCTCATCTAAATCTATCCTCTTTCAACTTAAAGCCATTCCCCTTGTCCTGTCCCTATAGGCCCTTGTCCCAAGCCCCTCTCCAGGTTTCCTGTAGCCCCTTTAGGCACTGGAGCTGCTCTCAGGTCTCCCCTTCAGGAGCCTTCCCTTCTCCAGTCTGAACCAGCCCAGCTCTCTCAGCTCATCTTCATAGGGGAAATGTCAAAAACACCCTTAGCAAAAGCACAAATTTTATTGCAAGATGACTCTTCTGAGAACACACATGCAGAGCAATTGCTCTATTGCCTCTTCCATCTAATCAGTGTAAGATGTGATGTCTTAAGGTCAAACTCAACTGTTTCTAAAGACTTCCACCAACGTGTCAGCAAACCCTTATTTGTAACAGCTATTAGGAATTCAAATCTAAATAGATTTGGTAGATTAGATAAATCTAATTTACCTTTGCAAAAAGACTGATCTGGAAATCTTATCTCCCAAAACAGAAATTCATAGTACTTTCAGTTCTAAACTAAGTTAATTTATATGAGATGAGCTGAAGCAGTTTACTAGCTGGATAAAAAATATTCTATGTTTTAATGGTAAAAGTGAAAGCCAAAGGAGCTAAAGTAGCACGGCAACAAATCCCTCAGTTGTTTCACTTGCATTGCTACCCAGTTATGCATGATGCCTCCAAAAATACAGCTTGCAGAAGATGACATTATCCCATCAGACAGCTTTGCAGAAAGACAGGGGAAGAGGGAGGCCAATGTCAGGCCCTTTCTGCACCATTAAACCTTTCTGCAGCTGTTGAACTGGATCTAGAAATGAGAAAGGAACAAAAGACAAGCACCAGGTTCAGAGCCCTAAAAGAAAGGAAAAGGGGCACAACAAGGAGGAAAATAAACCAAGTGTGGGAAACTCCTTGTCTGGCTCTAGGCCAGCCTTTTGCTCTACCCAGCTCTGCCCTCGTCCCTCTCTGCTGTCTCCTCCAAAGCCAGCACCCTGCTCTGCCCAAAGGCCCACCACCCAAGGCTCTTCAGCACATCGCCAACCCTGCCTCTGGTTTCCACCCCTTCTCCATGGATCCAAGCCCTGCAGACCTCCTGCTCATCCCTCTCCACTGTGCTCTGTTTTCCACCCGCACTCACAGAGGGTCCCTACCAAAACCAGGGAGGTTTTGGCCAAGGAATGCAGTATTTCTTAGTTGGCTCTGCCTCTGCCTGCCCTAAAGGCGAGGGAGCTTCAGGACATTCCTGGTTAGAGACAGGCAATCTACAGGAATAGGTAAGATCTTCCCTCGAAGGTTTTCCAGCTGTTTATTAATGCATGCAAGGAGCAGGACCAGGTGTGCTGAAAACAGCTTCTCTGTCCCTGTTAGTACTGCCTCGTGCATCATGGCAGAAGAGGTGCATCATTGTGTAGCACCTTCAAATGAAGTACCTGGATGTAACCCATTGGTTTTCCATCACTTGTGTACCTCACACTACTCAGTCTTCTCAGCAAAGGTGATGCTGTGCTGATGCGTACCCAGGTTAAGTACAGCTCCACTGTAACAGACGTTAATTCCACACTGCTTTAAACAGAATTTTGGATAGCTATTTCCAGTTAGTTCCTACCTAACTGGAAATGGAAAAACTAGCCAAACTCTTCTCACAAAAATGACCCGAGATGCTGCAGTTTTATATGAAACATGCTGAGTTTTGGATCCTTTGATAGCAAACTTAAGGCAGGAGAGTAAATGGAAATTATCCCCCTAGAGACTGGAATCTGAGGACCTCTCTTCACTTTTTGGTCCAAGAAATCTTACCTCGGTTATTAAGCACCCAGCCCTTACACAGGTCATAGTTCAATTTGACCATTCTTTGCTGTCATATCACACCCCAGAACATATTACCTGATGCACACATTTTTGTCTCCAAGACCTGCAGTGATCTAAGTGTTCACACCTTCTGGATCAGTGAAAACGGCACAAGGGTCTACCCAATGCAATTTATTACCCAGAATAACACATCAGAAAATGATGAGTTTAACGAAATGATAATAGACATTGTATAAATGATTGTGGTTGACAATCTTCCACTGTTTTATAATGTTTTCCTCTACTCAAGGAAGTAAACTTCAGTGCATAAGCTTGGAGAAAATGAAACTATTTTAAGCGTGTTACAATTTGCCATTAAAGGAAGCAGCAACAAATACAAAAGCATTTGTTAAAAATCCAATGAATGCAAATGCTAGCCAGGAAACTAAACTGTCTCAATGAAAATGCCAACAGCAAGAGACATGCTCATTTAGACATCATGAGAAGACTGGTAAGCAGAACACCTACGTGTCATGAGCTACAACTTCTATGTCTCAGAATAACAGTTCATTCTAAGCAGGGTGTAAAACTCATCCCACTCTAATGAATGCTGGGCTGAAGTACCCAAAGCAGCAGTTCAGGAGATAACTTCACAAGCAGCACAGCTCTCCTACCACCGGGGATACTGCCTGTCAGTGACAACCCAAATTCATCTGAATTATCTAAGTGCCATGCAGCCCAGTTCTAATCAAAGCAGGCAGCAAAAGAAGCAGAAGCCAGACAATGAAAAGCCTCTGTGGCAGAGTGTAAGCAAAACCAGCCTAGAGCAGGGAACAGCATGAAGCACAGCAATCAGGGGAAGATGGCTGGCTGACTGAGGCCACGGACCTTGGAAGATCCCTGTTAAACCCCTCTTTGTTTGGCTATTAACTTCCAAGGTAATGCTGGCCACATCACTTACATAAATTTGGTTACACAAGCTGAGTCAGCAGAGGCAATGTCTATTTAAGCACATTAATCAGAAAAGAAGAAAGCAAGCTACCAAGCATGATGGATATAACCACATTTTGGGCTCCTGACAGGAACAGAGGTCTTACATGGTTTGTTTGAGGAAAGTACAAGGCATGGTCTACCAAAGGTAGATTCAGGTTAGATATAAGGAAGAAGTTCTTCCCTGTGAGGGTGCTGAGGTGCTGGCACAGGGTGCCCAGAGAAGTTAATGCTCCATCCCTAGCAGTGTTCAAGGCCAGGTTGGACAGAGCCTTGAGTGACATGGTCTGGTGTGAGGTGTCCCTGCCCAAGGCAGGCCCTGGTCTCAGAATCTTTAACTAAGCTGTACTGGAGCACAGAGTATTTTGAACCAAAAAGTGAAACAGTTCCTCCTGGCAGGTGAAGCTAAAGCTTGCTGCTGACTGCAGTATTTAGCAAAGAAATCCAAACTGCTTCTATTCAAGGAATGAGCCGTTTTATAAAGACAGCTTAGGTCCTGCATGTTCCACAGAGTATTATACATTTGCTAAGGGAAAAGCTAGAGCTGTGGGTAAACCAGCAAGTGCACAACAAACCCACGCTAAGAAACCCCATGATGAAACTCCAGATCACGTTCTAACTGTTAGATGCCAAATACACACCGGAAAACATCACAGCTGAGCAGAACTCAAGGGAATAAAACTTTTGTCTCTCCTGCTACAAAGAGCCAAAAGCATCACTACATCGAGATTCACAAAGCAAAAGAGACTATCATCTAGTTCCACAATTTGCACAAAACTGGCTGGAGGTGGCCACTTCTCCTTTAAATCAGTAACTTCTGTAAATATCTGAACTAAGCCAGGACCAAAATCACAGCATTAGTCCCTCTGTTCTCTGAGGCTTTGCACCAACATTGTAAAATAATACCTGTGATTCTCTTTCATCTATCTACAGTGTCTCATGATCAGGTCCATTCATCTCAGTTGTCCTCTCATTTTCCCTTTTCTCAACCAGAATCTCTCAAGCTATGGAAGCATTTACATAGCAAATACAAGCCTAAAGCTCAGTGGCAGCACAATGGCTTCAAACCCAGAGTGATTTAAGTGTCCTAGTATAAAACTAAACCAAAAAGCTGGGTAATTAGCTTTCAGCCACTGAAGATAAAGTCTGACAACAGACACCTTAAGAAGTAATAGTTTATATTAAACAGTATTTTGAACAAAACTGGTTAGATGCCATGTCAAACACACTATTAATTCATCTATTCTATTTAATGACAACTTTTCCATTACATATTTTCCCAGATATAGCTCAAAAGGTATAACTTACATACAGTCTCTTACCTTGAATTAATGGTATGTACCGTGCTAACAGCTTTGCTCTTTTCTTTTCATATCCCTTCTGAGTGATGTCTCCTAAAGAAACAAAGAAACAAATTCATATTGGTTTGAATGACTGAATTGGTTTTAAATAAGCCGTCTCATTTTCACGATCCCTAGGATTAAACTGGCTCATTCTGAATGAGTCACAAACAGCAACAGAGACCTGGGGATGTCAGAGAAATTCATGGTCATATCCATACTACCCATGCAGATAGGATCATTAGTGTCTTGGAGGTATGCAACAGAGGGATAGTGGTTTTGTCTGCAGCACTGTGCTGAACCTGGCTCTGGAGTTATTTACCGTTTACACAGCACAAACCAGACGCACTGTTAAGACAACGAAGCTTTCAGGTTCTAGGAGCTGGTAATCTCCTTCCAGCGCTAGCTTTTATTCACAGTTATCATCGGATATCCCGTTTTAAACCTGTTTTGCAGACCCCACTGGTAAAACACGGTAAAGCTCCACTGGTAAAACATGAGGTCTTTTCACAGAGTAGAATAAAAGCAAACCTACAGAGACCCAGAAGAGGTTCTGAAACATTTCAGGACCTGCGCTGCCATGCTTCTACCAACAGAACTTCATGTGAAACCAGCAGGAAACTTAGCATAAAAAACCCCCAAACCCCACCAAGATTTTACAAGCTTTGTCTCTTTTCTAGACCTCAGCATAGACATGAAAACAGGGATCTAAACCCACTCCCAGCTCCCACCTGCTTAAAGAGGGTGAGGTACTCTGTACAGTTCCATTAACAAAGTGGACTTCTATCCCTCCCTACTTGGGGCAAATGAATCACACCAGCATGAAATATGGCCAAGATTAAAGATATTAAAGATACCTGATTATATTGTTTTGAAACACGCTCAAACAGAAGGTGAATTTTAGAAATGCAGGCAGGAAATGACCTTGGCATGAATCAGGACACAAAAGGAAAATTTAACAGTTTGACCTTTGCTTCAAGGACATTCTTCCAGCAA
>JAVHNF010062214.1:10438-23978 GCA_034783455.1 Micropsitta finschii
TCAGGGTCAGCCTGCCAGCCCCAGCAGCTCACTGCCGTCATCCCGCTGAGCAAGCCAACCACGACAGGCAACGTCAAGATGTGACTCAGGCAGTGACCACATTGCTCCAGCTGGGAGCAAGGGAAGATAAAGAGAAGGTGAAGCCCCCCCCCCTCCATGGGGTACCTGGTGGAGCGGACCAGCCTGGCCAGCAGCGTGCGCTTCTCTTCGTTGGTGAACTGCATGATGCCCGGAGTCTCAAACTTCCGCCGGATCCACTGGCACTGCTCCAGGTCGTTGATAAACATGAACTCCACGCCAATGTGCTGGCAGTAGGCCATCTGCGCCACAGAAGGAGAAGGGCTGTGAGAGAACAGCCAGAGCTTTAGTGCCAACTCACCCCCTGCAAAAACAGGCACGTGGGGCATTGTATCAGGCCACGGGGCCACGGACTCCTTCATTCCACTCTTTAACCTTTCAGCAAGACAAAGGGCGTCCTGCACCAGTGGGGACACGAACCCTCTGCCTGGCATCCACAAGGAGCTGCCCCAACACCAGTGAGTGCTGCCTGGGACAGCAGCCTGGGGGAACCCTCAAGCTGTGCCCAGCAGCCAGCACTGTGCCAGCCCTGTTTGAGGAGCCTGGTTTGAGCTGTTTTCCCAGGAAAGGGGATGCTGCAGGGGACATCCTGGGATACTGTGGGGCAGCTCGGACCTTGCACATGACCCAGCATCAAAATGTTTAATTCCCTTTCCCCAGGGGGCCCAGAATCAGACCCTCAAGTCCTTTACATCCACATCAGAAGTGAGACTTCTCCTTCTCAGTGGCATCAGCTATAACCAGGTCCAGAACCTCAATTTATATGGCAGAAAGAGAATCAGCAAAACCTCCCCCAGCAAATAAGGAGCCTGTTCTTGTAGCTGATCTAACATGTTGATGCAGCGTTTCTTCTCCGAAGGTCAGCCTGTCTCAGCAGAGACCATGTGAGTAAGCCTGCAGCTTGTCTGGGAGCAGTCTGTGCTCGCAGACCTGTTGGAGCAGGCTATGGAATTTGGCAAGAAAGGGGAAACTGGCTGCAAGAGCTGGAAGCCCCAGCATCAGGGTGGAGCTGCTCCTGCCCCAAGCCCCTCCAAGAGGCCACCATGCAGAGCAGCAGAACTGCAGCGTATGGAGGGGGAGTATCCCTGCTTCCAGCTGCTTCTGTGCTCTCCCAGCACCGTTTGCTGTGTTCAACTGGAAAACATAACTGGAGAGGTTTCCAGAAATGCAGCAGGGAGTGTCCTGGGGTTTGCTCCACCTTGGGTAGACCAAACGTATTGCCCCAATGCAGCATGAAGCTGCAGGTGATCGCAGATGAGCAGGTAACATGGGGCAGGCGCTGCAAGTGGGGCAAGTGCTGAGGAACAGCTCTCAACCTGAAAAGCTCAGCGTGTGCAGGTTGGTGCAGGCTGTGGGCAACAGCAGCGCCCAGGACCTTCAAAAAGCAACTGCTCTGCCCCTGGTGCAAACAGGTCCTGCAGAGCCCCCCCGGCCTCCTCACCTCCAGCCGACGGATGATTTCCCGGAGTGGAAGAGCCGATTCGTTTCCACCGATGAAAGTGGTTGTGGGCAGGTGGAAAACCTTGTCGAGGTCAGACTCATCCAGCCCGTAAAAGCCTGCAGGGTTTTCCATGGGTGGGACAAGCAAAAGCAAGAGAAGGAAGGAAGGAAGGGGGGTGGGGGGACACCATCACGCAGGTACCAGGTGCAATTGGGAGAGGTGGGGAAGGGACAAAAAAAAAAAGCAGCATAAAACCAAAAATAAGCATGAAGGAGGTTTACGTGGATAAAAAGCCGTAATTAAACCAAAAGACATTACGCACAGAACCACACAATTATTATGGAAGGTAATGCAGGAAACAAAACACAAAGCAATATATATATACATGTAAATCAGCAATTAAAATCCAGGGTGAGAGTCAGGAAGTTTTGTAGCCCCAAGAACAGAAAAAATACACCACAAATTATAACAGAGGGGAAGAGAAAAGAACCAGGAATTGAGGGGGCACCGAACACAACGGAGATGTTGCCACATGGTGGGAATTAAAAAGGAAGAGTCAACGCGGAGAAGGAAACAGTTAAAACAGACAAACCCCAAAGAGGGAGAGAAAGAGAAGCAAAAGAACATGGCATCAGGGCTCTGCAACGGACTCTCCTGAATAGCTCACTGGGAGCAGGGCAGCCAGCCGGCCCCGCAGGCATTCTGCTGCCCAAATACTCCTTCACCCCAATTAACAGCCTTTTAATTAGGGGTTTAACCTAGCTCTGTTCTGCAATCTCCATCCTTTTTGGGGGTTGGTACCCTGTGGCTCATAGGCAGCTCCTGCTCATGGCACACGGCACTGTGGGAGCTGGGCTGTGCCTGGAGCAGGGTTTGGAGCTGCAGATGAGCCCTATCACCATCACCCACAGCAGGTCCCTGTCAGGGCCCGGCACAGGTCCATGGTCCCCCAGAGCCATTGGAGGTGCCTCAGCACCCACCAAAACTCAGGGGTGTCTCTGGGGAAACTGAGGCATGGAGCAGGAGGGACCAAGAACTCATTGACCCGATGCTGCGAGGCTAAAGCAGAGCTGGGGAGGAGACTGGGGAGTCCCAAGACCCCCCTGCAGCAGGAGCTTGGCTGGAAGGGAGGTGTTTGAGCAGAGCTGCCTCTCGGGCTCCTGTTCATCCCTCCCAGACTCTCAATGGAGCCAGGGCTCAAGGTGTTCCCTAACCCAGGGCAGGAGCCACAGAGGAGGCAGCTACCACTGCTCCTCCAGCTCCCCCAGACCAGACCAATGCCCCAGCTGGGGTCTCTTTATGGGAGAGTACAGGGGATACCAGCCCCTAAACACTGCAGGGCAGTGGAACCCACCTTCCTCTGGGTAAAGGGAGGCAAAACCTGGCCCTTCCAGAGCTGGCCCTCCTTGAACTTAATCTTAAACGACTATTCCTTGCTCTCTGGTCAAAACTGGAGGCTGAGCTAGAGACGGAGTTGTCCATGTCCTGTCCCTGTGCAGCCTCAAGGACGGTGCTTGCTGGAGCCTGGGAACACTCACAGCAAGCCCGGAGCGGAGGTTTCCCTGGTTGCTGCTGCCGTCCATCCATCCATCCTTCACCCAGTCTCACCCTCCTGCACGCTGCTAGTCACAGGGGAAGGAATTAAAGCACTCCCTGGGGAGCTCAACTCTGGAGCCGTGCCTGGGAGCACTGAACTGCAGGGGCAGGAGCTGAGCGATTGGCCTCATGTCTCCAGGACTTCTCTGCAGTTCCAACCCAAACAAGTCCTGGACAGAGGCAGCGTTAGTACGGCAAATCCCAGGTAAACTGCTTGGCTGGAGGTTTCAGGGAAGCCTCAGGGATTTGCTGTGGCTCCCAGCACCACAGCACAGGGCTTCAGCTGCCTCTGCCATGCCAGTTTGAAGACTCAGGCACGCTTTGGGGGGTATCAGATTTTACAAGGAGTTTTCAGGGCTCTGAGCATCTCTGCTTCTGCTTTACTACAGCCTGACAGCTTTCCTGACAGTGCTCAGTATTGATAAGCAGCAATACCATCGCATGGGGGGAAGGCTCAGGACGCACCAAGATGTGTGCTCTAGCAAGCCAGGCATGCAAACACAGCATGGAAAAGGCCAGCAAGAGGCTCTATCGGGGGTCTCTACAGGTGAAGCATCGCTAACCAAGCACCTACATCATGGCTTGTAGCGGGACAAATGAAAAACAAACACATTCCAAAACTCAAGAGAGGTGCGAGACAGGAGGGGTCCGGTCACCGGCTTGGTTCGTGCCCAGAATAACCTATTCAAAGAGAGTCCTGCACTCCAGAGGGTTAAAGTCTCATTAATTGCATACCTCCTACTGTTAACACTCTCAGCCGCTCCTTGAACACTGCGAGGTCTGGGGTGGGCAGGGAGGGGGATGCAGAAAGGGAGAAGATAGAGAGACGCAGTCAAAGTTAGTAAAACAACCTAGAACTGTGAAAACTAGTCATGGAAAGCACAAGTCAACAAATTACAGTGCTTCAAATACAGTCAAAAACCAAGAGAGGCAAAAGGTTGGGATGAGGATGACTATGTACTAGGTGGAAGAAGAAATTCCTGCGGAAAGTCTGGCAAGAGGAGGGAGGAACAGGGAGGGAAAAGGGGGCATCAGACACTGGGGAGCAGTTGAGCTGCATGGTTTGAGATCTCCTCTCCTCCTGCCCGTCACAGCATCTCCACCTCCTACCATCAAGACATCCTTCTGCCAAGCTGCACCCAGGGGAGCATCATCTTCTGCAGCGCAGGGGCTGCCTCCCACCAGCATCTGCTCCAAGGAGGATTTCAAGGTCACCCCAGGGAGGCTCTGCTGCCTCCTTGGATCAGGAGGGGAGATCAGGAAGGGGATCAGGGTGTTCAGGAGGAAGACCAGCGGCACAGGAGGCAGGCACACACCACACTGGGTTTCTTGGGTGTGCCATCTGCAGAGCTGCATAGGTGACCCAAGTGCCTCAGTCTCACCCGGGTTACAAGAAGGGCTCTGGACACACTCCTCCTTTGGTTGATGAGGAAAGATTTCATGTCCATGTGAGACCTTTGGTGAGCAAGGTCACAAGACTGCTCAGGGGAGATGGCAGAGCTCCCAGCAAAGCTCCTGCAGGGGCTTGCCTGGCTCCTCCCGAGCTGGAGGACAACTTCCATCAATCCCCCTGGGCAAGAGGCAGGAGCAGCTGCCTTCCATGGACAGACACTCAGACACACACCGCTTTCCAAGCACCACCTGCATGTCAGCATGGTAAAGTGGTATTTCCTTGGACAGGTCACATCAAGTCCCTGCAGTCATCTCATCCTTGTTTCGCACCACTTACCACGCCAGATCAGCTGCGGAAGACCGGGATGAGATTACTTTAGTTTTTAAATAGAAAAGACAAGAGCAATTTGGTGGCTCCAGCCCCACCATTCCTCAGGCCAAGTACCCCAGTCCACTTTTCTTTTCCTCTCCCTTACATTTTCTCAAAAGCTCATTGCTAAATCCAAAGAGAGCTTCCAAACCAGACACAAACCAGTTGCTAAACAAAAGGCAATTGAGAAGAAAGATCAATTTCTGAGATTAATCATGTAACTCCTTTGAATTACAGCACTGCCTGGCCATGGTTTAGGCTGTTGGCAGCAGAGCTCACACCACAAAAGCTGACCTTTAAGGATTTCACTGCTCGGAAACAAGATTATTTCCAAGTTTCAAAACCACTCCTGTTATTAACTGCTCTGTCAAGTGTTAAGAAATACTCTTTCAAAGGAAAAAACAGCCAGAAGGAGCTGCTAGAAATCGGCTTTCTCTGCCACACACCAGCAACACCCAATGTTAGCCTCGCTGGAGCTGTGCCCACACTCTGCACCAGCACCGCTTTCCTCCCCTCCTGCTGAGCACTGGGTGCAAGCTATGTTTGCCAAATTGTATTTTAAGATTGATCAGTTGAGGTTTTCCAAGATAAGGATACCAGGGGAAAGTCTATTCAGTATAAATCATACTTACAGCAAGATAATAAAGCCTCCTTTGATCAGACGCAGCCATTCGAGTATGGGGTCTTACCATGGGACACAACCCCAGCATGAGCTAGAGACTGATACCAGCACAGCTTGTTCCCAGGGCTCATTATTTCCTATGAATTCATGGATTCCTGGTAATTTAATCAACACCAGGAACAGCAGTGACAGATATGTTAGTATGGAAGCCACAAAGAAACGGGAATTAAACTTAATGCCTGGCTCAGACACATTGATCACAGGCTGAGATTCTCTTCCAGCCGACCCTACACACAGACCACTTCTGAACACTGAGCTGGGCTGGGTCACGCTGCTGGTCTCATGACCACTCGCCCTGGGGGAGCAGGAGAAATGGAGCTCATTCCACTTCACCCAGATCCTGTTCCAGCTGCAATGATGCTTAAGCCCAGCTCTGCAGCTGGGGCTGCGCGGGAGGACCTGCACTTGGGTTGCTTTGGGCCCCTGGGCTCTTCTTCCTCTGAAGCAAAGCTGCTGCTGGAGCACACCCTGCTCCAGAGGAACCACACAGACAAAGCAGAAGGAAAGTCCTGTGAAGTGACTTTCCCTATTGAAGCAGCCCCATAAGTTCAACATCTAAGTGGAAAGCAGTAAGGAGTAGTGTCCCTCAAGGGTCTGTAATGGGACTGATGCATTGTGTCCCTCAAGGACACAATGTCAAGGAGTAGTGTCCCTCAAGGGTCTGTAATGGGACCAGGCTGCAGGTGATACCAAGCTGAGTGGTGCAGTTAATACACTAGAGGGAAGGGATGCCTTCCACAGGATCAGGACAGGCAGGAGCAGTGGGCCCCTGTTGAAGTCCACGGCCCCAAGAGGTCCAACAAGGCCAAGTGCAAGGGTTGGGGCAATCCCCAGTCCCAGCACAGACTGGGGGATGGATGGATGGATGGATGGATGGATGGATGGACAGATGGAGACCAGCCTTGCAGAGAAGGACCTGGAGATGGTGGTGGGTGACAAACTGTACATGAGCTGGCAATGTGCCCTTGCAGCCAGAACCCTCCCGTGTGCTGGGTTGCATCCCCAGAGCGTGAGCAGCAGGTCGAGGGAAGGGATTCTCCCCTTCTACTGCACTCCTGAGACCACCCTGGGGGTCCCTTTTCTCATGAGGGAGAAGTTGCTGCAAAACCTGCAGCTGTCCAGCTCTGGGTTTCATGCAGACCCTCCTCTCAAAAGGATAACGTCCACCAGGCACAGGGCTTCAGAGCTCTCCTCTACTGCTCTGCTTCACAAGGACTGTAGCACCCACTGCATAGGCCACAAACCATGAAAGAGTCTCCTCACTCTTTCCTCTGACCAGCCACTGGGACTGGCTTCAAAGTCACCTACAAACATCTCCCTGCTCCCCCTGCAGTGCCAACCACAAATACTTGTGCTCTCTCCTGCATCTGAGTTCATGAGCATCATCTCCCCCCCTCTTCCAATCGAGATCTCACAGGCATAGGGCTTGCTCAACTCAGAGCCAGCTGGCTCCTGAGCTGCAGCCAGAGCTTGGTCCTTGGGACAAGCACATCAGAAATCCAGACCTCGGGATGAAGCAGCTTCCCCATCATCCAGCAAGCTGGGACAACCAAAACCTACTTTTTGCCTCCCACTCGCAGTACATGTAATCCTGCAGGAAGGTCCAGCACGTCCAGGGCTGGTGTCCCTGTGCTGGCAGCTGAACAAGGAATCAAGGTGGTTGACATGCACCGTGCGCTCTGATCGGCTGTTTCAGTTGTGCGAGGTTAGTAGTCATTACTGCTGCTCTACTCTAAGTTAGAAGCATGCCTCTCGAGCGCTTGTAGTGCCAGGGTGACAACCCTTGGAAAGCACCAGCAAGGTGACAGAGCTCAGCGCCACGACCTCGCTCTAGCTAAAAGAATGGCAGCGTACTACAGAGATCAAGTGCAAAGCACGTTGAGAGGCGCCAAGTTTAAGCGCTTCCAGATTAGGATTCCAAATCCTGGGCACCACACACGTTTCTGTGCAACACTCATGCATCTTTCGCTCAAAGACATCGGGATTTCCACCTCTCTACTCGGATGGGAATGCATCCCAAAGCTTCCTTGTTATGATCACTGGCAGGGCTCAGTCTTGGAAAAAGGGGGCAATTGCAGGGTTTACAGATGCTGTGGCAAGCTGGGAGTGAAGGAGGGCAAGGCATCACTGCAGGGGCACACCAAGAGGTGCCTCTCAGCCCCAGTGAGACAAAGCCAGCCCATTCCCCTGGCTCTCAGGGCCCCCAAGAGCAGCAAGGAGCCGAGGGAACAGACCTCCAGCTCTCACCAGCACAAAGCCTCTCTGCTTTGCATTTCCAGAGGACGCAATGGCTGCCACTCCTGGAGGAGTGAGTTCAATGACAGTTAATTGGCACCCACTGGAGGAGGAACATGAGCCGAGCAATAGCGTTTTGGCACAGGACCCGTTTGCCAGGGCAGCCGGATGGGGGCAGAACTGCTCCGCAGCAGCCGGTTGACTGTAAATTTAGAGTGATCATTACTAAGGAAACTTAAGACCTTTCCCCCTTTACTGATGAAGCAATCTACCTACGAAGCTATGAAAGAGAGAGGAGCTCAAGCAATGCAGCACTAACTGCTCTCAAAGCCCTCACCCAATTTGTCTGTGGATGTGATAATATCGGCAGGAAGGGAGGAGTCCAGATCTGCATCCAAGATGCCCAGTGGGTCGAGTTGTGCTACATGATGCCCTCGAATCTATGAAATGAGCCAGGAATGGAAAGGAGAACAGGAACCAAGAGGGAGAGGGGAAAGGGAGAAAAACAAAAGAGGGGAGGGGTAAAAAAGTTAAATTACATTAGACCAAATTTGCAGTAATTCTCACCAACGTTTGAAGAAACAGTTACTGGCGCATCATCAAAATTTACACAACTAATGCCAAGAGGATCAAGCTTTGCAATGTGATGACCCCTGACCTGGAAGCAACAACACAGATTAGTCATTAACACATGGTAATTGCAGAAATGTTCCTTACGATAAAAATAAAAGGCATGCAGTTTCCCTCTACATTTGCTGCAGAGCCACCCCAACTTATGGCTGCAACTAAAGCCCGGAGACGTTTGGTTTACTTTCAACGGCAGCACATAGGTGTGAGTACCACCAGCTTCAAGGACTGCTCTGCTTTGCCTCAAGCCATGGGGAGGCAATCTCCTCCACAGCAGAGACCTTCCAGAACTGAGGACCAAGGGTCTCTCACCACTTTTCCTGTGTCCAACCTGAGCACCTCCTCTCTACAGATGCAGTAACTCCACACCAATGGTTTCTTCCTGAGCATCACAGCAACTGCAGAGTCCATTTTCCAGATTCTGGCAGATCTAGGTGCTCTCTTGCCAACATGGCAGAGGAAACCAGCATTGCCACCAGCAGCAGTAGCTCCAGAAACACGCCTGAAGCACGTGTGCCTGTCTGTGCTATAGGGGCCAGCAGCTCACAGCATCCTTTTGGAGAGAGGACCCTACAGCAGGACCAGGAGCACTCTTCTGGGAAGTGGCAGGTGAGGAAATACCAAATTGCTCTGGCAGCAGGAGAACCAGGCCAGGAGTCACCACCTGGGTCTGAATTCACATCAGGAGCCACAGAGGTAATGGGAAGTTTTACTTTTCCTTCCACAAGTGCCCACAGGTGGATCTCAGTGCATCTCGCTGGGCAAACTCCATTTATCTTGGCAGCAGCCCTCTCCAGCTGGCATGCCACAGCTTATTTCTTGACAGCTCCTGCTCTGGAAGCTTCAGGCTCAGCTCAGCTGGGAGCGGGACACGAAACACGACTGCCGTGGTGCTGGTTGCGGTGCTGGCCTTACGCTGTGGGAACGATGCTTCCAGCCATCACCCCTGTTGCCATTTAGAATAAGCACTTGTATACAAGGGGATCACTAAACCTCTGGTACAAACCACACATACTGTTCTGACTTTCTTTACCACAGAGGCATTCCTATCCAGAGTAACCCCAGAGGGTTTTAGGAAGGGATTTTTGTGGTTTTACCAGCCTGAAACCAGCCATAGGCATTAAGGCAAACTGCTAAGAAAGCACTGATCCCCTGCCCTGCTCCCTGCAGGGCCAGATGACAACATGCCCCTGAGCACTGCTGGCCACATGAGAAGCTCTTCTTCTAGGCCAGCTTTGTCTGAGAACTGTTTGCTTGCCTGTCTTGCAACAAAGCATGGGGCTGGCCCATCATCTCGCAGTTGGCAGGACACATGCTGAGCGCATTGTTTCCCATGGCCAGGATGCTCTCACCAGGAGCAGGAGAACACTTTATCCAGCAAAGAGCTTTGGGCTCGGGGTACCCAGTGGCTCTGAGGTCATCTCAGCAGTTTGCAGGTGCGCAACAAATCCCCAGATTGGTGTGATGGCAAAGAGAAGGTCTTTTCCCCCAAGGAGCCATGCTGGTTGCTGTTCTCCATGTGCAACGCAAGCCTCTTAGCCCCCCAACCCAAAACAAGAACCCAGCAGACACCTGCAGGAAGCATCACGCTTGCAGGCTCTGACCCTGACTGGGGACTTCACCCACCCGCACAGCTGACAGAAAAGCAATCCAGGCAACTACTGGAGAGGGCTGAGGACAGTTTCTTAGTAGAGCTGCTGGAAAGCCCAGCCAGGGGAGAGGCAATGCTGGACTTGTTGACCTCTCCAATAAGTTCTTCTGCATTAGGGAGCAAAACTGGGGGTAGCCCAGGCTGCAGTGATCCCACCCCGGTGGAACTCTCAATCTTGAGGGGTACAGGACAGGTAGATCAGGACCCTAAACATTAGGAAGGCAAACGTTTGGCTGTTTCGGGTTCTAGTACATGGGATCCCTTGGGACAGTGCATAGTTCTTAGGGTTTCAAGAGCTCCCAGTCCTGACATGCAAGACATTGGCCAGGGGAGGCAGGAGGTGAAGTCAAGACCTCTGAGCCAAACTAAAACCCAGCAGGAAGATGCACAGGCAGTGGAGGCAGCGATACACATCCAGGGAAGATTACAGGGATATGGCCTGAGAGGGCAGGGATTGGTTCAGGAAAACCAAGGAGCAGCTGGAGCTGAACTTGGCTAAGGACATGAAGAGTAACAGGAAGGGTTTCCTCAGGTACACTGGACAGCAAAGGAAAAGAAACTGCACCCTCCAATGACTCAAACAGGAGGCCTGGCTACAGCCAGCATAGAGAGGATGGATCCAGCTCATCCAATTAAGAAGTAATTGCCTGCTGGCTTAAGTATGTTCCCCATCACAGGTAGCACTTCCTCCTGCCTTCCTACTCTTTCATACCTCCATACACTGCACTGAACTTCCCCACTGCACCCGTGGGGCTGCCGCAGCGATACTGGGGTAGGAAGGGAGCTGCATTTCTCACTGAAGAGAGCTTAGAAAAGTACATCCAAGAGCAATCACGTCCCAGTGCTGCCACTCAAGAGACTGAGGAAGTGATGGGAATGCAGAAATGGTTACGGGTCTTTTGTTCAAATTGCCGACTTGGAGCTGCTGCTTCCAATTGTTTGAACTTGGCATCTGCTCGTTTATTCCACCAGTGAGAGCTGTGTGGCCTCTAGAAACAGGTCACCAGGATCCACCCGAGCTGGAGCGAGCTGGCAGGGTCACCTCCCATGGAACCAGTCACAAGGGAAGGCGCAGGTTGTCACAAACAGGTCCCTCCCTATGGAAAAGCAGGCAGTGTCCCAGCACTGACGTCAGCTCCTCAGCTCCAGAGGCAGGCAGGGCACGGGCACGTTCAAACCCAGAGAGCAGGGCCAAGCCTGGGCAGACCTCTGCACTTGTCCAGTGCTGCAGTTCTTGCCTTAGCCTGTGGTCCTCTGTGCTGGACTTCCTCATATCTGAGCAGGAACACGACCTGCAGCAAGTGCTCCTATGCAGGAACAGGGCATTCCTCCACAGCACCCAGGTTTGTTCACTTCTTGTCAAAGCCTCAGTGAGAGATCCCACACTTGACAAACTGGAGTGTAACCAGAGGTGAAAGGATCACACTTTTAAATGTCCTCTCAAGTTAAAATACTCGCTGGCCATCTCCTAGCCGGAAGAGGTTTCCTTGCTTGAAACCTGTGTCTCCCAAAAGGCTGACTTCAGCAGCATCAGTCTGAGTTGCAGCCCAGCAGCACCACAGCTCTCCTCCAGGTTGCAAATCACAAGGGGATGTTTCCTGAACTTTTATTTTAGGACCTCAGAAGTTCTTTCAGCAACACAAGGGAAGCAGGATGGGTGTCCCACACCACTGCTGAGCACGGCAGGAGCCCATAGCACAGGAGCATCATTCCAGAAGTCAGCAAACCAGCAAGACCAGCCCTTCCCTGCATCCTAGTTGCTCTGTTTGGGTGACAATAGCTTTAACCTTCCTATTGTCCAGCAAAGCCCCAGCTAAGCTTCTGCCCAGACAAATCAGCAACTCCCCTCAAAGACCAGGCAGCCCAGTAGGCATCCAGCATGCTCTCCATGCAAACACATGCATCATCTGCACTAACCCACACCACCTCTGCCACTGCATGCCCCTATATACAGGGCAGGCTCCTCCTCACACAGCCTCCTTACCTGATAAGCCCTGATGAGAGATTGTACTGCAAGATGATCCTCCACCAGTTTATCTACGTTGGGCTGTGCCTGACCCAGGAACTGGGCCTGGGTCAGCGTGGAAAGGCTGGTACTGAGTGGAGGGGGGCTTTGGTAAGCAGTGCCTGGAGCAGCTCCAGCATTGGCGTTGCGAAAGAAGATGTCCCATGACTAGGAAAAGAGAAAGAAGAGAGGAGACAGTCATTATCCACGACCCAAACCCCCCCTCACTCAGGGTTACCGGGGTCTCAGCTCTATTGCCAAAGCAGGAAGTAAAATCCCCCAGGGACAGAGCTGCCTCCTCCCTGCGCCCCAGCTCACGCAGCCACTGCTGAAGGCATCCGCTGCCTTCAACGAGAAAGCACCAGAACTCTCCTGCCATTCTACTGATGCCATTTTCCTTCCTCCCATCCCTCTGGGTTATTTCTTTTGGCATGAGACCATCCCCAGAGCCCTCCTCCCTCAGCAGCAGCGCTTGGGACAGGACATGGTGACACTCTTTGCCCACCTTGGCTCCTCAAACTGTTACTCAGAGCACCAAGCCCCAGCCTGGCTCCAGGCTTTCTTCCTGCTTTCCAGGGGACTGCTCCCTGAGCACCCACAGTACTTTCTGAAATGCTTTTGCCCTGTAATCAAATACACCTCTTCCTCTTTTTCATGGTCTAAATAGCCCAAGACCCAGCATAAGCCACACTGTCCAGCCCTGAACCAGCAGCCTGAGGAGCCCAGAACCATGCCAGGCCAAACCCAAGCTGACCTCTCTACTGGGAGAGGCAGCAACAGACCTGGAGAAGGGAGACCAGCAGAGCGAAGTCCAAGCCACATCTCACCCCTGCCACTGACTGATCCCAAAGGACAAGGACAAGGCAAGCAGCATTCATGTCCCAGCATATACCTGGGACTGCAGCTACAGCAAACAGATCCTGCTGGGTTCCATGCAGGTTTCAGCCCAGGGTCTCTCCTCCAATCTCAGTAACCCCCATGCCCCGAACCTCATGTTTAGAGAGCACCAAACCAACCTCAGTGATGGTGCTGCAGTGGAGCCAAAGAAACCCCAACAGTATCTGGGGCCATAGTGGCCCACATTGGTCTGTACTGGTGCAAACTGGTCCATATTGCTTCATACTGGGATGTGTAAATTTGCAGACAACACCAAGTTGAGTGGAAGCGTTGATCTGGTGGAGAGTAGGAAACTGCAGAGGGATCTGGATCCATGGGCTGTGGCCAATGGGATGAGGTTCCAGAAGGCAAAGTGCAGAGCCCTGCCCTTGGGCCACAACAGCCCCTGCAATGCTCCAGGCTTGGGGAAGAGCGGCTGGAAACTGCTCATGGGGAAGGAGCTGGGGGTGCTGATTGATGGAGCTGAACAGGAGCAGCTTGTGCCCAGGCAGCCCCCAGCATCCTGGCCTGGATCAGCACCAGTGCGGCAGCAGGGCCAGGGCAGGGATTGTGCCCCTGCACTGGGC
>JAVHNF010062221.1:0-11736 GCA_034783455.1 Micropsitta finschii
CTGTCTGATGAGAGGAATGAGGAGGAGCATGGTCGTGGTGAAGGACTCTGATGAAGCTTTTCCAGGTGTTTTTTCTTTCATAAAGGAGGAAAACAGAGAATCTAGCATATAGTTCGAGCATGTTTGTTATAGTAGCTGGCTGATGCAGTGAGCTTTTAGGAAATTCACTGGTGAGCATTTCAGGGCAGTCAAGTAGATAAATGAGCTGTAATCAACAAGCTATAAGTGTATGAACATGTTTGATTATGAAGGAGCCATATCAACTAAATTTGTTGAAACACCTAAGAAGTGAGTAAGTCTTAGTAAAATATTTAAGCAATTTGCTTTTTTATAGTGTAGGACGAGGAGGTAGAAAGTTTGAGGATATAAAAAAGTTATTAAGGTAATCCTGGAGTCCTATTTTATTGGCTAGATCCACATCCCTTGAAAAGAATAGATTACTTCATACTGATTTCCATTATTTTTAACAAATCTAAACAGAGACTTTATGTTTACTGGAAGTAGAGACATTTTGGGAAGTAAGCTGTATAGAAACTGTCCAGCGGGTGAGTGGGCTGTTTTGCCCTTTGTGCTGTGAATGTTATTAATGTTTTTTCGAAAGCCATCTAAATTTACGGTGCCTAAAGATATTTTACATATGTTTTCCCAAACTACAAATTACAGCAGCCTTGTAATTTATTTTTTTTTTCTGAGGACTTTTTCACAGCTATATATGCAGAGTATCTCTAATAAATTGATTCATACTTCTCTATTCCATAACAGAATTACTTATTGCAAAAAATACCTCTTAAGAACACCTGGTTTTATAAACAATGAGTCAGTAAATGTGAATACTTAACAAGATAGACTCCACACTTCCAAAGAGCAGTGAAACCTAGTCTACAAATGTCTTTAATACAAAATATAATGAGTTCCCTTGCTTGTTAATATTTCACTGTTTACTTTTTCTTGATTTTAGAAAAAATTTGACATTCCCATGGAATTTTATATGATTGCAGTTTACTGAGCAAATAAGACTTTGGATGATGTAATAATAAAAAAACCCGAAACAAATCAAAACAAAACAAAACCCAAAAGAAAACAAACATCTCAGAAGGGAAAATCATTAAGAACTTGACACTGAACACTCTGGATTTGGCATTTTGGTTCTCTGTGTTCTTCTTGTCCCTCATCAGCTTTATCTGCCTCGGGCATGAAATACTGTAGATCCACACCTCCCAGGAACAATGGAGATGAAAGATTTGGGGTTCAGCACTAGCTGAAGACCAAGGCGACTACAAAGCTGAGGTCAGACTTCAGCCAAACCTTCCTGTGGGCAGTGAGCAATTGCACCGCAGTTTGGGTATTTGCAGGTTCCTGAAGCAAGGACCATTTTTGCTCAGCTCTTAACACTAGCTCAGCACCATTTAATTTTCCATCCCAAAAGGAATGCTCTGCTTTGCCAGGATAACTCTGGGCAGAACCGTGCGCTATTTGGATGGAGACCCATGAGCTACAAGAGCTGAATTTGGAGCCTCCTTCACCTACCATTCCCCAGTCAAATTCTGAGAAATCAAAGAGGAGGGTGAATATTCAGAGAACAAGTTTTAAAGAGAAATACAGTGAATTCATCTGTAAGATGTACATGGGGAACCTACCTGCTGGCTCTTACCATTAGCAATTTTTTAAGCTGAATTTAAAGCAGATGAAAGCCCTGAAGGCTAAAGTCTGCTAATTCACCCCCCACCTACCCACCAGCTCCAGAAATAAATCTTGTGGGTTTGGAAATAGCTCCTTCCCCACCTCTAACCACAGGCTTGACAGTCCCAGCCAAGCCTCTCCGTTTCATTAGCTTCTGGATCACTCATACAAATATGCATACATAGGCACACACATACAAAGAGCTGCCCACTTACAAACCTGACAGGTAAAATTATTCCCTCCTTCTACAGCCCTCCTAATTGCCTCTCCTGGGCTCTTGCAAAGTGCAAACGTCACTGGCTAAACATTAAGTTCATGCGGTGTCACCATTATGCCTTTCATTAAAGCAATATCTGTCTCATAGCTCAGCCTATACGTTCCTTCTAATTTCACTGTTAGGACCCACATGTAGTGCACAACTTTCCAGTCCACCTTTAAATCATTGTGCCAGTTTCCCTCAGTTATTTAATGATAATTTTCTTCAGGAACCACTTGAAAAACAAGGGTGAGGTTTTTGCTGAAGCACATTTTACCCCGGCCTGCACACATGTGCCTTTTCTTGATTTTCTCAGACATAGTTGGTAATTCAAGATCTCATTCGTTCAATATCGTTAAAATTGAATCCTATTAGAAGGTTTACAGTATTTACCACCTTAAATCTCCACGCTGGAAGCCTGTCATGGCTTCATAGTCTGAACAGAAGTGAATTTCACAGCGAGTTTTCAGAAGTGAACTTTCCCATCAGAGAAGGGTCATCTCCACAGCTGCTGTTGTTTATGTCTCCTGAAATCCAAATGAAGAAACACACCACCTGCAAGGAACAGCAATGATTTTAATTGGATTGCATTTACTATCAAGAGATAAATAAGCAACAAAAATAATTAGTGTCAGTAGTTCCTTAATGCAAACTGGGACCTGTAACTATTGCTCCCGAGTTCAGGATGCAAACCAGCCTTTCCCAAATACCTTTTGAACCCCATCTCTGACAGGACCTTAAAAACTGAGGAGTCAGCATGGAGACAGAAGAAACTGTAAGAGATGGACTTAACCAGAGAACACTTGAAAATGGAAAAATAAGTAAATCTGGCTGCTGGTAGCTGTATGTTACTCAGTAAACAGCAGTGCCAAAGTGGGATTTATCGTGTTAATGCACAGAACTCTATAGCCTGATAACTTGCAAAGCAAGTTAATAGAATAACAATTAACAAAACGAACTATCCTTGAATTGTTTGGATTAATGATAAGCAGTGAGCAACACCGTAGCTGTTTTCTGCTTTTTGGAGGTGCAAATGGCAGAAACAAAGCACACAAACCCAGATCCATGAGCCTGGGCTAGTGAGTATTTCAAACATCCTTGTTCTAATTGCCAAAATGTTCTCAGCAGCTTTGAAAACCAGACCGCAGTGTTCATATCCCACCAAGGATTTGGAAACTTGAGATTGGAAAGGGTATGACTAGAAACGCTGGATATAAACCACTACAATATCACAAAGCACACACTGACTTTGTGATTGATTTCTTTCAACAGTTGAATCTGTTGGTTGCAGATTGAACAGGGAGCCAATAATTCCCATTTCTATTTCCGACACCATCAATAAGAATATCTGGGAGGATTTCTTCCAGGAAAGATAGTCTTCAAATCCTTTCATGTGGGACATCAATTTGTCAATTTTGGTTTATGACATTGAAGTCTTTGCATTAATAAGACAAAGGCAGGAGCCCCAGGAGCTCAGTTCACAGTCTTAGTGTCAGGACAGTTATTTTCCAGCACCCACCACCATTGAGCATGGCCATGGGTGACTCAAAAAGCCCCCGTGCTTCAGTTGTTGCAGGCCAGACTGCAACATCCTCATTCAGACTATAAACAGGCACTTTAGAGATTGTGACAGATCATTTAGGATACAAGCAAGTCTAATAAGACCAGCTGCTACATCTGTAATAGGTAGCTATGAATTTACATTCCTCCTTCATTTAAAATGCATGATCCTTACCCAAGAATATGGAAGCACTTTTGCTCCCCCCTGACAAATACCTAAGCCTAGTCAAAGGTGAAAGTATGCATACATTTATTCCAGCTGTGGGCTGTATCTGCAGATGAAATACCATTTTTTCTGGGTCTGACAGAAAAGGGTGCTAGGAAAAAAATGTGTCAAAGGAAAATAAAACAAACCAGTCAGGCAATGGCTAGAAACTAAAAGCTGTTTCCCACCACAGGTGTCTTATTTCCCCTGAGGGCCACCTCTTGCTGGTTTTCCCCCCTTCCAGATGCTCCAACTCAAGAGGCAGTGGGATGGGTTAAGTGACTGGAACAAGTCATGCTCTCCTTCCTTCCCCATTCTTCTATTCCTCCTGCTAGAAGAGGCAAGCCAGCCACAAGCCACTTTCAGTTAACACACCTTACTCCTTTACCCAGCCATATAACAATGCTTAAAATACCCTCAGAAGATACCTTTCACTACACATAATAATGAACACCTCCAGGACACTGCTGCAATTAGTAGATTACCACCCCCCACCCCCACTGAGGATAATGAATTAAGGAGGTATCCAATATGGAAGAACAAGAAGGGAAGAAAGAAGTGAGAATAGGATTTTCAGCCTCAGGTGTTTAGGCACTTGAGGGCAAAACCACCTCCTTGCTCTATGTTTCTGGAGGGTTGGAGAAGGTACAATTTGTACAGAGAGAAAAGGAGAGACACAGCTAGATCCAACGTGTCCATACTTGTTCCTTTCTTGTAAGCACCAGGGAAGCAGAAACCATTTTGCAAGCTGGTCCCCATCCCCCAGTACGGGTTTTTCCTTGTTGTTGCAGTCACACATTGACCATGCTATCATGCAATGCACAGCCCCACCAAACTGAGATGAACTACTAATGCACCCCCATGGAGAGGCTTTTTGTAGAAACGGCTTTGGAGCACGTCCCCTCTCTAAGGAGAGCTGTTGCACTGATTTGGAAAAGCAGAGGCCCCCAAGAAAACATCTAACTGCTTTTGGTTAGTAATGTGGAAACAGGAGCCTGGCCAGCTCTTACAAAACACACTTTTGACACTGATCTCCCAAACAGGAACAGACTTGTTCTGGCTGCACATACGTGTACACACACCCACATAGACAGATGTGAGAGGAAAACTTGGATCTTCTGGGCTCCAGCCACCGGCACTAACCCAGCCTCCACCACCGTAACCCACCACTGCAGCTGGTGGTGGTTCAGCTCTGGCTCATGCTTGGTGTCGAAGGGACCAAATTGCTGGTCCTGCCTATGACCACGAAGGGAACTCACTCCCATGGGTTGCAAGTGCTGGTAGGACCAGGAAACATAGGAAGGAAGAGATGAGAGTCTCCATCCATCAAATGAGGCAGCCAAACAAATTGCCCTTTTCAAGGGCTGCAAGTGCTCCAAGTGAAAATCTTTCAAAGTTTGTGACAATAAATTTCCCCCCATCCTATCAATAAAACATAAAAGCAATTCTGAGAATCATGGCCTATTATCTAAAGTCTTAACAAGACAGAGAAATCAAAAGGAAGGTGAAATATAGGGCTGGGGGAATCAGTTTGGGGGGGTTGCAACATGCCTGTGCGGCACACAAGCACAACACAATAGATTTAGTGGTTTCTCAGAAAAACACCACGAAACAAGAGTGGCTTATTGTTAAAAAGCTTTCAAATGCACATTTTAAGTTGTTCTCAGGGCACGTATGTCAACTGTTTGCACAGCTAAAAAAAAACAATATCATTGTGATTTGCCATGTAAACCTGCAGAAGAGGCAGGTTGGATGTACTCCTGCCTCTCCTACACTACAGCTGTTATGAAGTTTGCAGATTCTACCACCCAAAATCAACAGGACTTGTGGCAACAGATACAATAAGGATCACAAAGCACATGTTGGTCTCTGCCACTATTAGACTAGGCAGGGAACACTATTTTTTAACGTTTTTCCCCATAGGAGATGCATAGAAGAACTGAATTTAACTAAAGGCTTAAGAAGGTTTGAGACAAAAAAAAATTGACTGTAACTTTGCTCTCCCAAAAAAAACCCCAACAGAAGTCAGACAAGTCCACATTTTATGTCCCTTTTTTTGCTACTTTTGCAGGAATTCAAAATTTAGGACATGCCAAGAAGTTCGTGCTTTTACTCTTTTCCCTTTTGTTCTAATGTTGGCATCATTATTCCTTCTTCCCTTACCTTTCTGTCATTATCCAAAAGCTGAATTCCCCAGAACAGCCTTACTCATACAACCACTAACAAAAATCCTCCTCTGCTCCCTCCTTGCATCCAGCCACTAACGCAAAAACTACTCATGACTTAATGATGCTTCTCCATGCTTCATTAGCTTTTATCAGTATGAAAATCAGGATTCATTTAGAGTTCTTCAGACCTGTCACTGGAGATGGGCATGGGGGAGCAGGATGAATTTCTGCCTTTCTCAGTGTCATTGGGCTTGTTGCCATTGATTTCAGGGGTGTCAGAAATGTCACCCATGGAGATTTCAGCGATAGGCTGCTGAGTCTGATCCAGCCTCAATTAGCAGCTGCCTGATAATTGTTGACATTGGAGAGCTATGAAGTAAATTGGGGGCCTTGATCCAATGAACCATAAAAATAAATAATAACCATAAAACTACATCTGCACTATAAAAACCTCACACGACTGCCAGTAACGATGTCTGCTATTTATATACGCTACCTGGCTGGGGAGGTTTCTGTGCTTAGATACATAACAGAATCTGCCTTAGCCATCTTTATGGGAAGGTGAGGGGTTGAGCAGACAGTGAAACAGCACTATTATCTTGCATTGCCCTTAATATAACCCAAATCAGGGCTTAGATGTTGTGGGTAGATCAGTCATTGTATCTCTGCCCATGGGGTCTTTCAAAAAGGCAGGTTTCAAGCACTTTTACAAAGCTCCAGGGGTCAGATTCAAGCCCTCTTCCAGCCCTAAACGACCTATGAAATGTGGTGGCAAATCCAGGGGGTAGCTTCAAATTTGCTTTGGGAACATCTCTGAAGCAAAGCATGACACCACTCAAATTACTGCTTTGATTTATCTTTCCCATCACCTTCGCTGTTGCTTTAGTGTGTATAAAGGTATCTAAATAAAGAATGTAACTGGCAAAATAATTTTCAGATCAGAACCTCCTGGATTATAATTGTTTTCTCCCATGTGACAACTGACTTGAGTCAACCTGGACTTGTAAGAGTGATCTGACTCTTTACACCAAACCCTGGATGTGGCTGATTCTCAACAAGCCACCAGGCTGAGAACAACTTAATAGTCATTTAAAAGCTTCAGGACTGAAAATCTGGTCTTCTTTTGCTGGCTCCTCTGCCACTCCTGTGCAACTCAGTAGGACTGAGACATCAGAAAAGCTTTTAGTGGTTCGTTTAGGTTCCAGTCCTACACACCTTCGTGCCTCAAATTCCCATTGCTTCTGAACTGGAGAGGAAAAGCGTGGAAGTTTTCTTAGTGCTCCTCTGGTTTGTACAAATAGAGTTTCTAATGCTTTCCTACCTGCACCAAATTTTATACAGTTTGCAAAGAGCTGTGAGATCCCTGCACAGAAGATAAGAGTATAAAGTTAGCATTTGCAAGCAGCCAATTGACGTTTCTCCAGAGCAGCCAAATTCATATAATACCAAGTCCTTGCCCATGTTCCACGTAATTAATTCAGCACTCAAACAACATTTCATTTAATCAAGACACATCGTATTGTCCCTTTCAGCTGAATGAAACACTGAAGTTATAATGAAAACAGGTCAATATATCAAGTACCAGCAATTTTTCCTGTGTTTCTGCTGGTCCCTGAAAGGCAGACAAGAGCAGATGCTTTCCCTTCTTCATCTTCTTGCTCCTCAGTTAATACCTGTAGTGATGCCACAGTGAACTTGGAATAGAGAAGTTTTTATTACATTTGTTCAGAGCAGCATTGGTTACAATTTTACTCTCAACTAAAAGTGTGCTTTCATACAAATAAATGGAATTGTCAAAGGAGATGTGATCATCTGGTCCTGAATCCTGACTCCAACTGGGACCAACTCCAGCTGTTTCAGGAGAGGTTTGTTCCCAATCCCCTTCTATAACAAGCCAGTTTGCATCCTGAAATAAGGGCTTCCCTCCCCTCCAAGCTTGAGAGAAATTGCAGGTTTCTAACTTGCTTTTTTCACATTTTACCAGAATTCCCCAATATTTCACACCGTGCTTTCAGAGCAGTACTACACTTAATAGGGAGTCAGCCAGATTTTCTGGGCAGCAAAAGAGCTTTTGCACCTCTGAACTATTTACAGCCTTCTGTGACATGTTTAACAGGGAAATGCTCCATGCCAGGGCAGATACATCTATATTGGCTATATCTTCACCAAGATCTCATGAGATAAGTTCAGCTGCCTTCGTATTGTACATAAACCATGACAGCCCCTTTCCCAGCAATCAGAATTGCCCATTCTGATCTCTAATGAAGGAAGGAACTGGAACACTGTAAACTTGCGACTTTGCCCTCTCCATGTAAATCAAAGCACAGCTGCAAACTTTGGGAACAGGAGAAAAAAAAAAAAAAGAGGGGAAAAAAAGCCCCTGCAACCACACACATCCAAAATATAAATACTCCTGGCTAGTAAATGTCACTTGACACCCTCACATCAAACCTGTCATCAGCTCAAGCGTTTAAAGCGAAAACACTGCTGGGGTTGGGTTCACAAGTCTGTCCCTAGCACTAATTTATAAATAACCCTTCTATATTAATTATTCTTAAGTATGCCACAATGACACATTAAACTTGCATGCAAAAGCCCAACTAAATCCTGACTGAGCCAAGACCTCTGAGAAAGCGCTGCACATAAGAGAAATGCATTGTTTTAAATAACTACCTACTGCTGAGCTGGGGCATAGAACATATTTGGAAGCAGTAAGACTGCTGGAGAAAAGCAAACCAATGCATTCGGGTCCTGCCAACACTGAAACAAACGAACAAACATGCATTAAGGTTGATATAAGGTGGTTGGGGTTTTATAATCAAATAAACGCAAGTATATGTTTGCTTAGTCTGCTGATCCCTGGAGGCTGAGGGTGTTATCTCTGCCTTGGTCACAGCTGTTGCAAACATGTGGAAAATGCAGGTAGCAGAAACCATTCCAGTTCCCCAGAGGCAAAGCAGTTGCAGGGACTATGCATAGTTCAGTGAAGCTCTAAATCAAGTTAGCAAGCACTGGCCCTGTTGTGATTTGCATGGACCTTCCCACAGCGCACCAGGCTGTTTTTAGCTCATAACAGATACCACCAATGCTAAGCAAATTGCTTGCATAATTATGCATATTTGCACAGTGCCGTCAGTTGCAGCTGATGTCACTTGCTGATTATCTTTATCCCAAATCATTTCATCGATGGAAGATTGCTTATTCTATTTATGACTCATTCTGCAGCATTCATTATACACTGTGCCACACCAGGTATACTTTTAACACATGCTTTATTGCCACAGACATGTTGTTTCAGATGGGGATGGGGTTGGAAAGATGTCTGGTCGAATTCACCTTTCCCACCCCATGGAATGCTATTAATTATGATTTATGTGTCATTAATCACATGGTATTATTATTTATAAAGCAGTCAGTCATCCACATACCAGTTATAAAAGGATCAAATCTTATCATGCCCTGATGAATCAGAGTTCAGTATATTTTAGGTTTACCATAATCAGCTGGCAAAGGCTTGCTTTCAAGCAAGATGCTGTTTATTTTTACATTGTTGATGAACAAACATCAGGATTTTTTTGTAGGAGAAAAAGGGAGGCTCACTTCTCTGACAAGTGGAGTGATCCTAGAGCAAAGTGTTTGTCCTTAAGTGCTGTCACCAAAAGCAGCATGCAGAGAACACTTAACTGTTCACTACATCACACTGCCCATCCAAAAAGAATGGATTAACATACAAGTTACAGCATCCCTCTTTGGGCATGTTATCACAAAGATGCTTCCTCAGGGCATGAAATCACAAGTTCACATGCAGGAGCTACACAAGAAGCAGATAGGCAGGGGATGGGGAGGACCTGTAGTATTTCTTGAGATGGTCTCCAAGACCGGCTGCAGGAGATGATGGGCTGATCAGATCTATACAAACTACAACAGTCTGGAAAGAAGGTAAGGGGTGAAGGGGCCTGGCTCTGGCATGGGTTGCTGGTTCCCATCCCACTTCGGTAGTCTTATGAAATGAAAATAGTATTAAAAACCAAAGTATGACCATGAGGGGACACACAGGAGCTGCAAACTTGGCTTCAAAAGCCAGCAGTCACCAAAAGCCAGGCTGTACCTGTAGTCTGTGAACAACAAACTCAATTCTCGAGGACTGAAAGGGCCATGAGGCGTCCGACCTACAGGTCACTGGTTCAAAACCCAAACAGATTTTGTGAGCGATCAAAAGCATTTCCCACCTGGTTGTTTGCATCTAAGTAAAATAAATAGGAAAGCCTCACTGCAGTTCTTAGCTGCTCACAGTGTGACAGCCACCTTCAGTGCTCAACAGCAAGATCTTCAGTGGCAGCCCTGCACCTTTGAAAAGAACAAAACCTGCAGTCCAAGCAAGACTCATGATAGGGTCACCAAACCCCAGCTCTCTGCTACTATGAGCACACAGAGCCATGAAATACTTCCCTGGAACCAGCTTAATATCTACAGCAGAAAATTAAATCCATCATTATAATCCTAATGGAAATAAATCCAGGGAAAGACCCCATTTAGCCAAGGTGGAACAGGACTGGGAAGACAGAAGTATGGGCTGGAAGTCCTAGCCCACAACAGGTAAACCTTCACTCTGCAACATCATCAGGTTGGATCCTCCAGCACCATGAATAAAATCATGGAATCATTTAGGTTGTAAAAGACCCTTAAGACCACCAAATCCAACACTTAATAGGGTTGGCTGCATCCTGGGAACTGAACTTTCAAATGAACATCACAAACTTGGGGCTTCTTGCAACAACCGCATACATCTACCACTCCGTTATTCACAATCCAAGGAAGAACAACCCTTGCTGCTCTCCCAGCATGACCATGACTCATCCTCCAGAGAAAGGCCTGGACAATTAAGAGCATCTGTCAGTAAAGCCAGTGACAGATGACTCTCATGGCTCTGCACACACATACTTTGGTCCTCAGCTTTGGCAACTCTGGAGTGTTCAGGGAACAGATTACTCTGCAGCAGCCTGCCCCCACCTTGTTTCCCTAGCAAGTAAACTTAATAAGGAGCCTGTTAGAGGCCATGGTTATAGAGCACTGCTGGTCTGTGGAGTAATCAGGCTACATTATGGTGTTGATCATTAATTATTGGGGAGGGAAGAAGGGCAGGCTTAAATTAAAAGCAAAACCAGAGCTCATTAGGCACATAGTGAATGGGGAATAAAGACAAAGGCACTCAGCTCTTCCCTATAACTGCACCTAGGACTAAGGGATCAGGGCTCTCATGCTAGCTGTTTCTCAGCAGGTAGCTCCACATTTCTGTTTCCTCCTACACCCAGGGCCTTGTTTCTTTGTCAGAAGAGCAGTTTTGTTGTCAGACATAACTCTTTCAGTCCACAGCTGAAAATGCTCGCACACGATGCTTCATCAAGCATAAGCAGCCAGGTTTAGGGATGCAGGGTGTCCTGTGCATGTGGAGGCTGTGAACCAGCCCAGGCAAACATTGCCTCTTCCCAAACACCATGGAAAACAACCCACTCAGGGGAGCCTGTGGTGCTGCTGAAAAGACACAGGGAGGTGAAAAGAGGTGAGGGCTGAAGCTGAGCCTGGGAAGGGAAGAAGGGGAATAATATGTCATATATTTGAACCTAAATCTAGCCTATAGCACATGTTGTTCAAGTGGAGCTCCGTGAGCTCTCCTTGAATAATATTACAGATTAAGTTACTTGAGAAATGCATCCACTGCTTATTACCATCCTCAATGTTTTCTTCAAGACCTCCTTATTTCTAGAGATTTAGCATGGGATTAGCCAAGCTCTGAGGTGTGAGCATACAGACATGTTCTCTATAGTCTCAGCCAAGAGGTCTCATCCCATTTTTGCTACCTACTCCAG
>JAVHNF010062221.1:11836-38718 GCA_034783455.1 Micropsitta finschii
CTGAGGTGTGAGCATACAGACATGTTCTCTATAGTCTCAGCCAAGAGGTCTCATCCCATTTTTGCTACCTACTCCAGCACGCAACCATCCAAACTTGTCGCTATTCCCTTGTTCCCAGCCCACACAGATACAGTGCAAGAAACTGCTGGTAACAATAAGAAATGAAGCCTTTATCCCCAAAAACCTTCTGGAAGGAAGTGCTGCAGAGCACAGGAAGCCTCTGGCACACCCAGGTCTTCCACGAGTGGCCGGTCCAGCAAGAGCATTTGGCTGGTGAAGAAGCTGCAGCTCACCTCTGGCCAACGCTTACACTGATGGAAACCACTGACTCAAGCCTGGGTCCCTGACTGGTCTCCCTACGCATCCAAGGAACCCAGCTTTGTCAACCCCCTGCCGCCCTCCATTACTCATTTCGAGCTTCCCACTCTGTTCGCCAAACCAAGCCAGGCTCCTCCTGAGTATTCCAACCAAGAAAAGAAGAATGTTCAGCAAAAATCACACTATCTTAGCATCTGAAGCCAAATCTCACTTAGTGTGCATGCCCCAAAAGAGGACCCTCAGCCTTGGTAGATCTCATGGCATTCCTCCACCACCAAACCCCAAGGGAAGCCGTGGTGTCCCTCAGGTCAACGCAGAGCCATTCTCTCACACCACCTTTTGCCAGCACTGCAGGGAGGAAAATAGCAAGAGGAAAAGCCCAGCCAGGTCTTTTGTGTCTGAGCTGCCTGTCATTGTGCAGCCAGATGTGAGAAGAGTTTAAAGGAAAGGATTTATACGACTGCCTTGCCAGACCAGGCTCAGATGCTTTCTCCAAGCTTAGGACATAAGAAACAGATCAGTTTCTCTGTCTGCTTTAACTCATGGAAGGAAAAAGAGGTTGACTTTAATTTTGCCTATAAACAAACTGCACTCCCTGCATAAGGACTTACAGAAACTTAACAGAGGGTTGCCCAAAACAGAGGGAAACCTGACAGGTAAACCAGAGCTGACACCACTGTTTCCTACAGAGAACTGCAAAATAGCCACAGTTCACACTGCCAGCTCGGAAGGGTCACTTTCCTCCTAGATACAGTCATGCAACCACCTCATGCACTGCTATACACGAGTGTCAGAGACAAATCTGAACTGAAATCTAATGAATCCAGCTAATTCATTAGTGGACAGAGGTATGCGTTTCAGTTTTATTTCATCTTCTTTTTTCCCTTCCAAGCCAAGCACACCAGATGGCCAATACCACTCTCATTGCTAGGTACTAATCAGCCACTTCCATATGATATTTGCCATGAAGAATTAATACAATTAGGTCAGGATGTAAAGACATCATATTATTCATGGCAATAAGCCCAGATTTACTTCTGATTCCTCCTGTGACTGCTGCAGCCCAGTGAGGTCAGAATCCAGGTCCCTTTTTGCTGCAGTGAGCTGAGCCGCTTCATGTCTCATTGCACAGCAGTTGTGCAGCTGCAACTCCTGTTCCCCTTCCATAGGAAATAGAGTCAAATTCAGCTGCAAAACAATCCTTGCTAAAAGATCTCCAAGTACTTGATTAACACAAGGATGATGCCCTTGTCCTCTCCCGTTTTCCAAGTTTTATTTTCCTTTCTTTTTCAGTCACTACAAAGGATGTAAGCAATATGAACAGAGAACTGGTGACAAGCACTGGACAGTCTTTAGTAGTCAAGCGCTCAGAGCTAGGGGCTCACAACATCACAGAAGATAAAACTAAGGACATGCACTTACATATCCCATCTTGGTGCTCCTCCCTGACTGCTCACCCAGAAGTGAATAAGTGGATCAGCTATTTGTCACTGCTTAAAATCACTGTTGGTTTTTCTCTCCTTTTTTTCCCTCATATGTAAAGTAATTGAAATACCAGCACTTGAGTTTACCTGGGAAGGACAGCTCCTCTCTGTTGCCCTCTCGGGGCACATTCCCTATTCTGACTAACAATGACTGATTCATTTTGCATGTATTCTTTCTCAGGGTGTCAGGCTGTGGGCAAAGCTGGGATTGCCCAGTGATATATGGGAGATCAAGTTTTGGCTTTTCACTCTCATAAAAATACATATGAGGCATGACTTTGGTCAGGTTACCTGCCTTTTTTCTGTGCCACAGATACCCTGCTGCTACCAAAAGTTCAAGCCAAAAATCAAAGCTATTCACTACGCAAAGAGCAGGAAGGCAAAGGTGGAAGCAGAATGCTTCCAGCCTGCAGGGCAGGCTGAAATCCAACCTGAGACCTGTCCCCAGCCAGCTGATGGTCCAGGGTGACTGCAGAGTCCCAACACAGGCACCCCCAGAGCTAACCCCCAAGCTGGGCTCTGCTGCCGCACTGCAAACAACACCCCACAGACCTGCCCACAAGGCAAACCCTCTGCTGCAAGCCATGCAGTGGCTCTGCTCCACTTCCTCCAGCTACTTACAATTCAAGACATCTGTGTTTACTCCGTGACCCATAACGGAGCCGTTTTCCCTGGAAGGGCTCCATCTCTGCCTCACTCCTGGTGCCTACCATGTGTCCATCGAGGTTTTTTTCCTCCCAAAGTCTGCACACTGCTATTTTCAGCACCCTCTCCATGTGCTAAAGGCAATTCATGTTCTGGGACACATGGCAAGGACTGCAGAAATATTTCCTGTTGGTCCAAAGGGAGGCTTCTCCAGCAAAAAACAACACATAATAGTGCTTCAAAGATCCCATTCCCCATGCACAGCACAGCACACGGGGCAGATACAGTACTCAATTTGCTTTTGACACCACAAAATGAAAACCCTACAGTGCCAGAAAGCTTAACAGGTCAATCACCTGATCTATCGTAACACAATTTCTAAGGCAAAATATACTTGTAACTGCACTTCATGCTGTTACACGAGGGGAATGCAACTTTCTTGCCTGATCCCCAGATGTAGCAGACTAGCCAAAATACACCGGACATGGACCTAAACCCCAAACCTGTTTCTAAACAGACAGCTCAGCCATGGCCTTCATTGCTGGTCCTGTCTCCTGTTGTCACACAACATAAAGCAGGCATGGTCCCTCTCAGGATTTGCTGTTGAATATCCTTTCATTTTTTCTCCTGTGTGACAATAAGATGATCAAGTTGTCATCCCATCACCTCCCTGTGGCAAGACACTAACAAACACTAATTCACTGACCAGGACCAACCTCTTTAATTATGTCCTTCACATCCACGTAAATCCTTTCTCATGCTCTCCCATCTCACTTTGTGACCCCCAGGGGAATAAAAAAGATTAAAATGCTCATTATTCTTAATATCATTATTATATAGTGGGGAGATCAGAAGGCACAGATAGCAATGGGGGCTGAGTGGAGCATGTCCATTGGGTGGATGGAAGGAAACAGGAAGGAGAAGGGGTTTGCAAGGAGCAGCTTAAAGAATGAGGGCAGTACCAGATCCTAATGACTCCTTCCAGCATGGAAGTGGACATTTGTTCCTTTCCTGCAGGACTCTATTTCCCTGTGCTGAGATTTCCTCACCACCCTGACAGGCAGGAGGTTCTTGCCTGGGACTGGAGCCCATCCTGGCTAAACCCCAAACGCAGGCAAGCACAGAGTGCGGGGCAGAAGGGGCTTTGAAGGCTGACAGCCTCAGGTGCGAACGTGTGACTGCAAACATTCCTGCAAAGCAGGAGCAGGAGATTTGTTACCTGGAGAGGGCTGATGCTTGACGAGTGATGTCTTCATCCAGCTGTCCAAGAGGGGGTTATTCTGCCTGCAGGCACCTTCCGCCTAGTCAGGGCCAAGAGCCCACATACAAGACCTTTTAAGGTCCTTAAGAGATCTGTGAGAAAGGGAGAGGACTAAGGAGGAGGGAATATTAGCCGGGGAAAGGGTGCCTCTCCCATTTCCGTCTCAGCTGTTGGGGAGAAGTGGAAGGCCCCGCAGAGCTCCCGCCTGCCTGCACAACCCTCAGCATGGGACCTGCAGAAACACATTCCCCCTCTGAACGGTCTCATGTCACTGCTCTGGCAGCCAGCCCTTGCAGGGGGGGATTGCTGAGCAGACACAGCTCTGCAGAACAGGCAGAGCGGGACAGATGGATTCTGCAGCATTTCTCCAGTTTCCAGAAGGTTTTCTTTCCAGTGGAGAGGCATTCCTCTGGATACAGGATGCCAGGGTAATGGCAATAAGCCTGGCTTTCTGAGGACCTGTCAGAGACAACTAACAAGTACCCCATGTGCTGCTAGATGAAAGCCAAAGGGAGGATTTTGGAAGAGAATATTTGGGTATGTTGTGACAAAGAGCAAGAGCCTGAAGGAAAGGCCGTTGTTCAGGGAAGATGGGTTCCTTGGTATCATCCCACCCATGCTGCTGGACTGCCCACCGACCTCAGAGAAATGAGCTCGTTACTCTCTGCTCCACTCCCCTTATCTGTAAATCCAGGCTGGTTCATTACCACTGCATTTTTAGAGTCAACACATGAGGTTTAATTTATTAGTGCCCATAAAATCCTTTGCATTCCAGGGTGGGAGTTTTCTGCAGCACAAACCTCATTGCAGCCTTCTGCTGCCAAAGCACGCCTGTCACTTCTTGGTGTTCCCCAGACCACAGCAAGACACTTCCTGGGTAGCACCAGAATGAGATATTTTCCTAGAATGGAGTTCACTTTTCCTTCCTCTCACATGGGTTTTAGACTTCACAAAACACCTCAGAGAACCTCACCTCCTCACCATGCAACCACAGCTACAAGACTGGGGCACTTAGCATGATCCAGCTCTCTGTGGTGAGGATGCAGCCCAAAACACAGCACCTCTGCTGCAAATGGAAACAAGACCAGTCACCATGCTGAGGGGTTACTTCTTATTCCAGAGAAGGCCTGGATGTCAGCAGGAACAGGATGAGAGCTGCTGATACTTCACAAGGGCATGCACTGCTTGGCCATCAGGTGGGAACAGTCTCCATTCACTCCTTACACTTCCTGGATTTCAGCTAGGGCATCGTGCTCCCAAAGACAGGGTCAGGCAAAGACCCTGGGACAAGAAGAAAAGGCAGGGACACAAGCCAAAGACAAGTCAAGGTAAGAGACATACAAACAGGCATTCCCTGCCTGCTGTGTTCAGTTGGAGTCTTTCAGGAATACTTCCAGGTTTGGCTAATCCCCCTTTAGAAACATTTCAAGCACTGTTTCTGAAGGTCCTCAAGGCAAGATAGCTTCAGCTATAAACCTTTTGGCTAAAGAGTAAAACCCAACCACGCTTAATTTACCTCCCCTCCTGAGGGCACATCAGTATTACACTGGCTTCTGGAGTTCCGGGTGCACGGCTCAACAACACAGGAACGGATTTTGGACACTCTTGCATCTTGTCTGAAAGGTGCAAGGCCAGAGGGATTTTCCTAGTCTACATGAGGAAGGAGATTGAAGGTAGCATTATGGGAAAGGAAAATTCCTTGTATTTGCACTAAAACTTACAACACCACAGATGCTAAGAACTTACTTTCCAATTGCCACTACATAGGGAGATGCAGGGGACAAGAGCAGGTTAAAGAGCATCAGATGAAGATGGAAGGGAGCCAGAGAGAGCCTCTGGCTCTCAGATCCAGATCTCTACAACTGGATGTAGATCCAGAGCTCTACAACTGGATACTCTACAACTGGAGTATCAACTGGATACTGGATACTCTACAACTCTACAGATCTGGATGTAGATCCAGAGCTCTACAACTGGATACCAGTTACAGGTCTACTCTTGAACACTCCCATTTCTTTTCCAGCAAACACATTTCCACTTGATGCAGTCCCTTCCAAGCAGTGCCCAGAGGCTCAAGCTACCCAGAGGACCCTGGACATGCACAACACACCCCCCAGCCAGCCCCAACATAGACCATTGCAGAGGGGTTAAAAGGCTTCCCATATGGCTCTCATTGCTCTTCCTTTTATCCTGGTCATGCCCAGCAGGCAAAGGAGAGCTGGAGGAGGTAGGCAAAAGGAAGGGGGTGGAAGAGGGTTAAACTTGAGGGAAGCAGGGAAATAGCCTGGCCATGGGTTTTGCCACAGCCAGGGAGAAGGCTGCCTGCCTGCCTGCCTCAGGGGACTATTAAAGAACTATGGCGACTTTCATCTCCAGGTCACTAGTTCAAATCTGGTCCAAGTCAGGGACAACAAAGGTATTATGTGAAATTAATTGCTGGTCTCAAGTCCAATTCCTAGTACATGTGTGTCCATTTCAGTTATATCTTGCACCAGCTAAAGGCTGCTCAAGCACAGGGGCAGAGAAGTGAAGGGTGATGAAGCTCCCGCCTCATCCCCAGATGGAAACCCCCCTTTGACACAGGTCAGTGGGATCAAACAGTGTTTGTTGTCCTGCTCTCTCCCTTTCCAGAGGTATTGTTCTCATACCACGTATGCTTTTGTGAAGAAGTAACTTCAAGATGTCTCAGGTTCACATACCCTGAGTCAATAATTTAGAGTAATAAGTAACCCCTAACATGAAGCTGAAATCTTTCTCTCCCAAAAGAAAATGTCTGAGACAACAGGACAATGTCAGATGGGAAGATTTATAGGGCAGGGACAGCCTTTTAGTTCTAATCTTGCACAACAGCTCCTCACCATGCACAGGAATAAGGGCAGGCTGGAGAAACCCTCACTGCTTTCAACCATTACTGGACATCACCACTTCTGGCTCCTAGTGAGAACCAGCACTTTCATTGCTCTTCTAAAGGAGAGAAGAGAAAACATTTGAGGTAAAGCCACTCACCATGGTGATTAAAAATAAAACCTAAATATCAACATACTTTTCAAGTCACATTCATGGAAAACGGACTCGGCTGCTTCAACAGAGCAGGAAACCACTGGACACAAGCAAGAAGGTCCACAACAAATTGTCCATGTTAGCAAACCAACAGTTCACACCAGCGGTGCTCCAGATGGTACCTCCATCCCATCACGTGGGACTAGGGGAAAAAACACACCATGAACCTGCCTTAATTGTTCCCAGGGTGCCTTTAGGGCTGCCAGAAAACAGCTGTACTGAGTACAAAAAGGCATTTTGTAGTCTTGCTGGACAGTGTGCTCACAGAAGAGCAATGGAAACACACTGCTCAGGAGGCCGAGCCATGACTTCAAGAGCTCCCAGCATTCATTTTCCATCTTTAAGCAACACAGCTCTACCCAGGTCCTACACTGGAGCAGGCAGTTGAAGGACTGCTCTCCAGCCACCAGCACAGGCTGACCCCCCAGCAATGCTCACCCATGACACACGTCAGCTCCCTTATGCTGAGCAGAAGCAATACCTTGTTTAATTTCTCTGCTGAAAATCACAGCAGATGGTCCCAGCTGGGAAATGGTGCTCACCCCTGGAGTTCCAGCTGCATCTCTCCTGTCTGCTTGCCTCTCCCAATTAGAAGCAAATCTGCCTCCTGTCAGGCAGCAGTTCATTCTGCCCCTACAGCCCACCTCCTACTGGCTCCCATTTAAGAATAAAAGATTGCCTTTTCTGAGCTGCTTTTTGCTGCATGTACTGACAATAATTCTGTGGAAATTGGTTGTTGCCACCGCTGATGACCATTAGCATGCTGACCTGCTTTGACTTCACCATCAGCTTTGAATATCAAATCAGTGATTAACGACTTCCAGTAATGACCCTGCCAGAAGCATCCCTCTGTTTCTCCAAGAAGATACCCTCTGAACTGGATCATTACAGGAGCTTGTCATTTGTCAGCAATTTAAATGCTGATAAGTCAGCAGTGCACACTCAGGAATGAGACTGTGCTGGCTTCAGTGATGTCTGTTGCACTCGTCCTTTTTCACTGGCAGAGGTAGATACAACTTAGATGGTTAAGACCAGTCTTGTTTGGTTGACATCATCTGAGATATTAGGATGAGTAGAGTCACTCTTTACTTGCCCCTTTCTGAAAGCATCTAATATTGACCATCTAAGGCTCTGATTCAAAAAATGCATCAAGTTCAGATTTTGTTGCCCAGTTATAGCTCAAAGCATGACAAAAATGATATAGAATACAATTCTCATTTTTTCCACCTCCAAAAAATGTTGGCAGATTAATTCTGACAGATCAGGTGTCTGTGTTTCATTAAATAGCATTCGACTTCCTACACATCTGCTTCCTCAGCATACAAGAGTCAAAAAACAGCACAAGTCCTGTACGTGCCCAGATCAGCCACATCACTGACAGGTCCATTGCACAGAGCCAGTACTAATGAATATAAAAGTACAACCTCAGAGGCACTCTGGGCAAACCAGACCTTTGGTCTGCCCAGGTACCTTAAGCTGTTCATGGAAGAATAAAGCTTTGACAATACAAAAAAGTGCGGACCAGAAAACCCAACCAGAGGCAATACATGCACCCTAACAAAAACATCCTGTCATCCCTTTGATACTTTTACAAGGGCTTTCTAAAGAGCACCCTGGAGCTGCATCAAGACCAAGCACTGCAAAGAGCAGGTGAGCCATGCTTGGAAGCTGCCTTCACATCTGCGAGAGCTTTATGGTCCTGGAAAGAAAAAAGGAGAGGAAGAGGGGATGCTCTAATGAGGTTATTACCAGTGCCTGGCACTGCAGAGAAGCTGTATGATGCCTGCTACACCCCTTCCTCCTACAGGAAAGGAAAACCCTTTGTGTGAAGAATTTAAAGGCCTCTGAGACATTGAAGGCACCATCTCTCAACAGATGGCTGGGGCCATGAAGCAATTTCAGAAGCAAAGGGAAAATATCCAGTATTTTCAGCAAAACAAAAGCAAAATAAACAGCAACAAATCTCCACCCATCAGATGCATTGTGCTGTTACAGACTTGATTCATCTAGGAGAAGACAGCTAATTAGGCTTGCTGGATTGCATGCGGTACACAACCTCTCCTTACCTCAGTTCCTTCTTAGTTGCAAAGGGTTAACTCTCAAAGACAAGCAGAAATTCTTATTTCCTTTGGACACATCTATTCCAACTGTGAGCAACAGCTGTAATAATGAAGTCCCAGGAGGAAGGAAACCATCAGGCAAAACCTGTCATTCACATCAGTATCACCAACATGCTGAGAGACAGAGAAAAAAGCTGCTCTTCTCAAACCCATTTACTCCACATAACACTGACACAGAGCCCAATACTTTGTGCAGCAGCAAGTACAGAGCTATCTCTGCTTGCTTACTGGGTAAGCGCCACGGCAGAAGCAGAGAGGTGCAGCTTTGTTTTCCTTACGAGCAGTAGAACAAGCAGACACCAGTTAGGAAGCCCTGACAAGTCTCCCTTCTCCTACCTGCCTTGGGAACTTTCTTCAAAGCATTTTTTGCTTACTCCACTGCAGGCTCATTCCCCACCACACAGAGCTCTCTTCGGTTGGTTTTTGAGTCCTTCCACTTACTTCCAAGCAAGTTTCCAAATCATAATAAAAACTCAAACATCAATAACTAAAACCTTTCTCCTTCTAAGCAACAATGATTCCCTTTTCCAGCCTTCCTTTAGTAGGTTCAATGAACAACAGCTTCCTCCAAGCACCCAATCAGAGGTTCTTATCAATTAGGGCAATTGGCACCCAGCTGAGCCTATCTCCCAGCTGGGACCCATTAACACCCAATTAAGACAACCCCAGGCCCTGCTCTCCTCCCCGTTAGAGTTCTCCTATCAGTGCACAGGTCTGCACAAACCCCTCTCAAGGCCATGTGGTTGTCAACCCATCGCATGTCTGGAAAGGCAAGGGTAATAATAACGAGTGTAATGAGCAGGCCATGTTCTCAAGGTGAATGTTCTCAGCATTCAAACTGCAATCAGTGTTGCCCCCATGACACAGACAGGACAACACCAGCCTCCTGAGGGAAAAGCAGAGATTCGGAAGGTGTGGGGTGCCAAGCAAAGCTAGCTTGCTTTTGGTGGCATCGGGGAGGGCATCAGTCCCTGGTGCCTTCTGCTATGTGCAAGATCCAATATCTCATTGTTTGTGAGAACAGCGCCTGCACTTTTCACGGTCCTGGGTAGATCTAAGTCACCTTTTCAAGGGCTTTTTTTGTTTTATCTAATCATAAAGTTCAGAAAGCAAATAATAGCAACCCAACACTCAGGAAACCAAAGAGCTCCGTAATCTTCTTTAACCTTGTGCTTTCTTTAAAGTCTCAATTCACTTTGATTAGTTGTTTGGAGCTGATGTCCTGAGGCGCTTTAATGCAGCTGGGCAAAGCAGGGAGCTGGCTCAGTTGTCCTCTATGTCCTCTCTTCCACTAGGTCCATAAAAGCCTCCTCCACATGCACCCGAAGTCTGCAGCCCCTGTTCATCCACATAGCCCTGGAGAATGGAGAAACCGGCCCTCATTTCCCCATTCCTTGCCACAAGCCTTCTCCTCAGCCTTGTGCTGAGCCCCCTCCAGATTCAACCTAAGGACACTTTAAATCCCCTGTCAAACCCACAGGAAAACAGCTCATGGTCCTTTTGCCCATAGGGTTTGATCTCCATCCACCTGCCTGCCTGTTTGCTCAGGAGCTGTGTCCTGCTCAAGCGTGCAGCCCTGAGCAAACCAAAGCTGCCAGGGAGCAGCACATGTTCCTTCCTTGCTCTCCGCAGTGATTTATTTCTATGCCACACATCTCCAAACAGCACACCAACCTTTGGTCTAGTTTTAATATAGACATTAAAATATCCATGTCTGCATTGCCATGTGTATATAAACGCAGGGGGACAGAGAAAGGGAAGCTTGTCAGATGACAGCAACTCAAAGCCAGCCAGAAAGCATGTCTTCTCCCATGTTTCTGAAATTAACCGGTGCACATTTGACTTCAAAGTAATAAACAGTACAGACATTTTCCAGCCATATTTATATCACTGAAGGAGGATGCAGCAGGAGACTGGGTTAGTGAACGAGTTTTTGTCTCTGCTGCTCATGTTCTGGATGAAACTGTCTCAGTACTTCCAGAAAAATCATCCATTTCCAGGCAAAAATCACTTTCTTTTCCCCTTCTCTTGTCTGCTCTTCCAGGAGGTTCAGGCAATTCACATCAGCATCAAGCAACAGTCCCATCATCTCACTGCTGTGGTCCAGCTCATAGGAGAGGGAGGAATCAGCGTTGCCCTGAGAGATGGGCTTTCTGTCCCTGCCTGGTGCATGGACACCATCTGTCTCAAGTGTCTGAAGTAATTTGCTTCAATTTTCGAGGTGTTTGAACTGATGATACTAATTTATGTCCAGCATATTAGACTCCTAAGGATTCCTGTCGGGACCGACCGTCTAATCACTCTCCTATTTAAGCCTGAATGTATTCAGCTTATGTTTCTAGATCAACCAGGCTATGCCTGAAGCCTGTAATGACTGCTACTACTGCTTTTATGAGCAATCTCCTAATCGCCCATTTGTCCTGCACTCCCAGATGCCAGACATCCCACCATCATGTGTATCACCTTGAGACTGGTCAGTCACACAAACCCACCGATGGCTGTGACGCCTTGGTGTACCTGGGGATGTTGTGAAGGTGATGTGGGTGTGCTCAGAGTGTCCCAGACCTTCTAAGCAAAACCAACAGTGAATCATTAAATCAGAGAGTTCATTTACAGGGAACGGACTCTTGCCAGTAAGATCTCACTGAGGAATTTTGCAGGAGCAAAGAGTATTGAGGAGCAGAGAGTGCTAACTCAGGCAAGGAGAAATGCAGCACCTTCAACAGAGCTCTGATCAAGACCGGGCTTCATGGGCTCCACTTTTTCCCTCCTGTACAAATAATTACAAGAAAAGATGACTAAAGATATAGCCAGACCAGCCGGAAGTAAGAATCTCCTGAGATCTATAGCCATCCCCAACACTTACTCTTTCAGCAGTCTCAGGAAAGTCATGTAACCATCCCATCTCTGGTTTCCCTCCTATAGCACACCTCATCTGTCACACAACTAGAGCAATTCAGGTGATTAGAAACAACGAACCCCACTTTGCTCTCTCCTAAGGCTGCCTACATCAATGGCAGAGGGATTAGCACTGGAGCCTGAATCCCCTCATGTGGCACACCCGGGATTTAAGCACTATTTATGGCAAGGCAGTAGCATCTTCTAAAGATCATGTCCTAAAAGCGAGCCAAATTGTCATCCAACATGGCCACAAAAAGACACGGGTTCTACATAAGGTTTCCTTCCATATGTGTATGGGCCTGGAAGGAATAAGTCTACCGCTCTTGAATAGAAAGTAGAAAATTGTTTATATTCTTCTCATTAAAAGCTTTTTGGTTGGTTTTTTTTTTTTTTCCATAAATGAATAGTTTCACCTATTGCTGAACTGCTGCTATTTCTAGTGAGAACTTAGCCAGAGAGCCAGATGAAAACGCATTGCCCAGCTCCTCCCAAGGAAAGAAACAGGTGAAGGAGCCATCCATCACCACATCAAAGCAGAACTCTCCCCTTTGTAGTGTCCATGAATGAGGCTCGTTTTGTCCTCCTAACAAGTGGGTCCTATGCGGAAGATGCTGCATTGATTCTTCAGCAGCTACTTTTAACGGCTGCAGCAAAACCAATCAACTTGATGTCATCCACTGCTTTTGAGACATTGAGGATCTCTGGAGGAAGAAGGGGACAATATAACCTGGAAAGCCCTCCTTCCTTTCAGCCTGCCCTGCACTTCCCCTCTCGCCTTGTTCTTCCTCTCCTCTTTATTAAGCTGCTTTTGTGGGGCTTTGACCCATTCTCTCCAACAGTGAAAAAGTCCAAGCGAGTGAATCTCCTCCTCCTCTCTTTTATTTTTTTCTCCCCTTTTCTATCATCCTTTTTCAAAGTAGTGCTCGCAAAGGATGGCAGGGCTTTCAGCCCCTTGGGGTCCCTGCCATGCCGCTTTGTTGCCTGCCTCAGCATTGTGCTTCCCAAGGCAGTGCAGGTGCAGCAGGGTTTTGTCTGGGTGTTAAACACGGGCTAATTAGTCTGAGGGAGGGGAATGGGGATTGCAGATCATTGTACAGAGACATTCAGGTTCCACAGGAACTGGGATCTGCCTGTTTAGCGCGATCCCGGCTTCTTTCTGTCCCCGCTGCAAGACGGGAGGCAGGATCACACTCCGCATGGGTTCAGTCGCCTCCTCTCCACTTTTATTCACCACTATCCATGGAATCATCTCGGATAGGGAGAATAAATTGCCATCAGCACTCCCACACGCTGGGAATGGTGAAATGGCATGCTGGCTCAGGAAACTGAGGAAAGACACAGAGCCCAATGAAATACAAATAACCTGCACGTAAAATACTGCAGGCAGCTGGCATTGAGGGCCGGTGAGTGAGGGTCTGCCCTGACTTCAGCAGTTTTTCTTTGCAAGCACTCATGAAAATAAATCCATAATGCACACCATATGCCGTTCATGTGGCACTCAATCTGGATATTTATTTTGAAAGACAAGAGTCTTTGCTTGGTTTCATTTCATAGGATCATAGAATAGTTAGGGTTGGAAAGGACCTCAAGATCACCTAGTTCCAGCCCCTCTGCCATGGGTAGGGACACCTCCCAGTAAACCGTGTCACCCATTTATCACTAAAAAGGAGAAAGAAGCATAAAGGAAGCAAAACTGGAAATCCTTTGACCCAAACCCAGACCTCCAGTGACAGCAATTTTACCAAGTAACAGTTTCATCCCATGTATTAGCCTGTGCTTGCTCTGTGGTGTTTGGCACCAGTATCCTTCAGAGCAGCACTTGAACACACTATATCCATGGTCCATGTCCATGAGCCAGGACACAAACCTCCATAACCTGGTAGAAAGAAAATGAGAAGCTGCTGGGAGTTGAGGCCTATATGTCCTCTTGGGTCCTCTGACCTCACATTTCCAGTGTGAGAGTGGCTCCTTATTCACATCTCCCATTTGTAAGCTCAGCCAGGTCAGAGCAAATTCCGTGTTGATTTAGCAGTGTTTTACATTTACTTTGGACTCGCTTTGTGCTGGTGTGAATAACTGCGCAAGTATCAGGCAATCACAGCAAAGATGTGCAAGTAAAGCAAAATAAACCAGGCAAAAATCTGTACAGGAACAGCTCCAGAAAGTTCGTCGAGTATTGTTGATGTACAGAAGTTATGCACCTACATTAAGTCTCGGGCTAGGTAAAGGTTGCTGGATAACTGCCGCAGTTCAGATCAAAACTGGAATCTCTTCCCGTGAAGCAAAGGACGGTTTTGCAAAGCCTGTGTTTGTGGGAGTTTTCCACAAAGGGTTTCAGGCAACATAAAATGTTCCTGGCACCGTTTTCAGCTGTGTGTCCCAGAGACACTTAACTCTGTACTTAATTCAGGTTTAATAGGCTGCGATTATATTAAATAAATACCAGCTGAACTGATTATTTAATACCTAGTTATAGCTGTTTAACAGCCATGCAATTGCCTGTTACATCTCAATAAATGTATGTTTTCCATCGATCCCCCAGTATTTTATTTCACATCCCATCATTTTCCTATATAACTCTTGGACCTTCAAAGCACTGCTGGGGGTTGCCTGCCGCACTGATCCCTGCAGTCACCACAGGAACATGCCCAAGAGCCATTGCTTTTCCAGGGGCTCATTACAGGTTAGGCCACCATGACCAGCCCCCTTCCACCTCCTCCTTGCATCCTCAGGTGATGCAAAATGCTTCTTCCTGTCCCTTCCAGCCATGCCCAGCTGCTCTATGCCGGTGAAGCAGCTGCATCTCTCCACCCCAGCACTGGCCTCCTTGCAGGAAGTCAGAGATCATTCTGCTCTCAACAGGCTATAAAGAGTTTAAAGCTTCAAGAGGCTCTAGAAATGTATAATCCGGATTTTACACTTTAAAATTCATAGCTCCTTGCCCACTGATGCTTCCCAACCCATACTTGTGTTTTCCCCTTCATTATCAATTTGCCTGCAGCTCCTTTGAAGACATTTGCTCAGCTAAGAGGCATCTTTATTGTGGCACTGTCAAGCATTTGAACTGATCAGAAGAGATAGAAATAGGAAGTTGTTTCTAAAACCTGCATCTATTTGCAACCCGGCACACTGAATAACAACCTGTTATTAAAAGCACGTTTGTTGAGGTCTGACAACTGCACGACAGATACATACCACATATCATTTCTACTGTGGAGCTGTCTATCCTAACTCATCACTTCTCAAAAGACAGCATCAGAATAAAAATGATACATACCTGTATTCGATTACTTCTGGTGTTACTGGAAACAAAATGGGGTCTTAAAGGATGCATTTTACACAGGCTTTTATCCGAGCATTTGCAGAAACTACCGGCAATGCCATGTCCATGTATTGTAACAACTGAACTTCCATATTCTAACAGAAAGTGCAGGTAAATAGCCGGTTGTCTGATTTGTGTCTGTCAATGTAGGGTCAGTGAGCCTGAAAATACAGACATTGGTTGAAGAGTGCCAGGGGAAAAAAAAGAAGAAAAAGCTAAATCCAGGGTGGTTTTCACTGTTCAGCGCTGCCTACCCTTTCAGAATAAGAAAAAGACAAACCCCTCCACATTCCTGGCTGTCATGAGCTGCACTTCCCTATTCAGAACCCAGCCCACTGAAACCAGTAGTTACAAATGCTCAAGAGCTAATAAACACTTCCCAGGATTTAACACTGGAGAACCACATGGTAAGGAATAGACAACTCTTTGTCATCATATGTAGCCCCTTCCTTAAAATGCCCCAACATGATTTCTCAGGCAATAAATCAGCTTTCTTTGGCTGATGTGCTAAAGCCCATTTATGTACCAGAAAAGCTTTTTTCCCCTCAATATTCCATATCCCTGTGATGTCTTTATTCACCAGCAAGCACATGTGCATGTGACAATAAACTGCAGATCTTGCATTGCTGAGAAATAATTCTTTTTGCAAGTTAACAGTCCTCAGAGCATGTGAAGTCTCGTCCTCACCCAGCCAGCACCACCTTTATTTGCTCTATATTTTCCTGACACAGTCACAGCTTTGCACCGTTCCATCATATGGTAGAGGTATTAATTCACTATTTCCTGCATTATACAATCCCCACTTCCTTTCCAGCTTTCTCACTCTAATGATGCTATAATAAAAAACAGAGGTAATAATGAAATTGGAAAATAGTGTAATTTCTAGCTGGCAAAGAGAGTTGCTGGAGTAGAGTACAGCTCTGCAAGCTGCTCTGCTACTAGCTTATTAGATGAGAGTTTTGAACAGCCTTTGAATGACTACTCAAAACGTGCCAGCACAGCATTACAGCATCTCAAGTACAGCAGACCCAGGAGTGAAAGGCTGATGGTCAAAGACCAAAGAATCCACACCTGGAGGTTATATTTAGTATTGACAGAGAAATTCCCTCAAATGGGGCTTTTCTTGAGGTCAAGGTAAAACCACTGTAGGCTCCAAACCAGTATTAAACCAGAGATACGGGCCTCGACTCTCCTGTCATGTTCCTCCTTCTGCAACCCCTCCAGTTGGTACTGCCAGGCAAGGGCTTTGCCTCGGGGAAGCTGCTCCTTGTTGCACTGGGATAAACAGGATCTGAATCAGGACATTAAAATGAAGTTTTAATGAGCAATTTGGAGATAACGTTTCCTTTCAGCACCCCCAGAGACACACCTTCCCCCATATGCTCTGCTCCTCTGCTGATTTTCAACACCTCATTCATGCACCCATGACAATTCCTTACACAGATGCCTTTTCCCAAAAGAAGTCCTCATGGTAGGGTTACAGATACTCATCTTCTGGCTGGCTTCGTCTTCCAGAACTCCTAGTACTAAGGGAAATGGTATTTCAAAAGCTGGGAGCTCTTGGGAAATGCAGCAATATCCTTCAAACTTTATTTTTGTCACTGGCGATTTCCAGCCAACCTGAAATGCAACAGCTTGGTTTGAGCTCTGGACAGAGGGTGGCTCAAAGCTGCATGGACAGTTGCTGCAGTGCTATCCAGATGTCATTGAGAGCAGAGAATCTGGTGATTTAAATAAAACCACTTCCCACTCACTGCAACCGTCAGCCACATGAAGGAGAAAGTAGGTTGGTTGCTCTTCTCAACCGAGCAGAAGAAACACCCTCCTGCTCCTATTGCACAGCCATAGAAGCAATCACAAGGAAGGCAACACCATGTCCAGCAATGGGATATACTGCAAAAACCCAGCCCCAAGGACACCCGGTTCAAGGCCTCTGTTCCATGGGACCCTCAAGCTGAACCCCTGAGCTCTCTCATCTTCCACCAGCTCAGCCAGTTGCCTAATATTATGCCTTACCTTCCACCATGAGAGCACATACAGCCTCAAGACAGGCCTGGCCTTGACCTTCTCCAGAGGAATAGTGGGGTTTTCAGAGGAAAATTTAACTCTTTGGGTCTACGGAGAACAGAGCAGAAGCATAAGGTAGGGATCTCTTATGAGCACCAGCTGGAGCATCCCTTGGGCCAGGGTACGGGGCTAACACATCATCTGCAAGGAAAAGGTGGGCAGAAAGAAGGGGGAACATGGGCTCTTATGCAAGCTTTGAGAGCTCACACGGAGCAGCCAGACCTGTGCCTCATCCTGAGACACAGAATCCCTGTGTGGAAGAAAGTGGGAGAGAATAACCACTGTGCTCAGCCACCTCCAATGGAACAGGAGCCTGCAGCCAAGCCCTTCGGTTGGTGCTGCCTCAGCAGCTCCTGCAATGAGAGCACTTTAGGGGTAATAAACAGCACCCAGCAGGTTGCAGCACAGCCCCAGGCACTTGGGTTTCAGTGCCCGGAGTCTTTCCAAGCTTTGCAAGCACAGACTCGACATGGAGCCACATTTACACAGAGGACGGTGAACAGCAGCTGGGAGGAGGCGATGGCTGGAGCACAGAGTGTTGCATGGATCCAGAGACACCAAATCAAAAGGAGGTTGGAAATGAGATGCCGCCAACTGGTTTCCAACTGAGCTCCTGGAGGGTTACATACCTGGAGTCAATGCAAACAAAAGTGGCATTGTGCTCCCCCTTCCTGCAATAAGGGAGGAATGGATGCAGTTGCTTGATGCAGCACTATTCAAAATCTGCTCAAATGCATGATGGATACAGTGCCTGAGTGTTTTCACCTTCAAACCTCCCCCCTCAGCTCTTCCATTCTCTGTAGTCAGATCCAATGGTGGTTTCATTTATTTGGGGTATGTGGGCAGAGATAGGTGTCTGTTGACTGATGATATCAGGCTGTATAATTTGCTTTTAATTTATATCTGTCCTCCCAAAGAGTGTCTAGTGGAGTGGAATAAAATAGATCTGAAGATTAAACAATAGCTTCAGGGCGGGAGGGATGTGCAGAACACAAGTCGGCCTCTGCTAAATACCTGAACAAACATTAGCAGCTCCAAACTGTCATTTGAGCAAGAAAATGATGCATATAGCCTAAGTGGTTACAGCCCGACTAGAACTGGGTTTGGAGCAGAAATCAGGAAACAGAGAAATCTGGGATTGTGCTAAACCACATTCCTGTGCTAAAGGGATGCTCAGGCATGTCAAGAGGCTGGGCAGGGGTACCAAAGCAAGAGTGAGGACAGAGAAACACTCAGTCACACTGGACCATCCTGCAAACTCATTGGCTTTTTGCGGGACACACACAGGCAGACCCTGAATAGTGGAGGCCAACCTGGCATGGCAGGACAGGCTGGGAGCAGGGACAAGAACAGCCCCATCAGGAAGCAGAAATTGGCCATTAGGATAAAACAACTGTGAGCAAGACCCAGGATAACAGCTACAGCAAATGGCACATTGCAAAGCCATGTAACTGGTGGGATTGCCCAGCATATCTGCCAGCAACAGGGACTGGCTTGACTAGGTTAGTCTGAAGCTAGCTTGCCAGACAGTCCTTTCCAGACTTGGATTAATCAGACAATCTCTTCTTTCCACTTGTCAGCCGCAATTTGCTGTGTTTCATTTACAGCTCCTTCTACTCTGCAAACACAAGCTGCTCTTGTGTTTGCAGAGACTGGCAGCCTGTGTTAATTAATCCTGAGATGCTGAGAGTTTTCTCAGCCTTTTCAGTCACACCTGACCCCTGCATCTACAGAAAGACACCCGCTTTTAATGCACTTCTCTCCCTATTTCATTGCAGCCGCATCCAGCTGTCCCGCTTGTGCAGGCTTGGCCCTCCGAAAGCAGGGACTTGCCATTTCCTTCCTCTGAACTTATCCTTTCCACTCATCAGGAGCTCATCTTCCTCCTCATGAGGGGAAGGATACAGGCACTGCCCTGCACCTTCATGTGTGTGAACACCAGTTTACACGGGGGTATGAGTAATGTTAAATCAAATCACAATGGTGTATGATCCTTGTGCTGCTTGTCCCTTCAGCATCCCTGCCTGCTCATTGCAGCACTAGCTGCAAACCAGAGAACTATCTGCACCTTCCCCATCCTGAGCAGGGATGATCAGCTGTTGACTTTCTCTATAGCTGCTTTTTAACAGCAGTGACTAACATGTAAAGTTTCTTACCTAGATTGAATTTGTTCTTGTGCACAGAACAGAACGAATGCATTTAACCCACCTTGATTCCTCACTTTGCCATTCAAAGCTTCCCTGGACTCAAGATTCAGTTTATGACTGGCAAGTACTGCTTTGGACCACAGCACTGTACCAGATAATCATTCACACACTGGATTAACTGGTCTGAATCCCAATAAAGATGGGAAGCCAGTAAGAAAAAAAGCCCCATATGAACCAAATGTTCATCCAGTTTGATTTCACTGTAATGCCTCTGCTGACATCAAGACTTAGCTGGGATCAAAACGCTTATTTCCAGTGCAATGCTAACTAGGATAAACCTACCTGAAAGAGTCCGGGAGAAATATCCGAACTAATTTTAACAGGACCACTTGTCACTCCAGCTCCATCCCTCACAGTGGAAGGAAGAAGGAGCCCTTTTCCCCACTGTTTGCATGCACAGTCTGGTCCTATGAGCAAAGCAAGGTCAGTAAGGAAAAATATCCATCCCATCATCTGAACCTCTCTGTGCCTTTGGTAACTAACTTGTCTCACTACCCTATTACAAAGCACAGCAAGACTACAGGCAGAACTGGAGAGGAGCCCAAGACCAGCAGAGAATTTGAGCTCCAGAAAGTAACTACTGCTTAGGAATAAAAATGTTTAGAGATAAAACTAAATAAGTAAACAGCACAGGATCCGTGCCTTATAAAGGCTCTGAATCCCCATCCTGCAGATGAACGTCATCCAAGGGGATAGCCCTGCAAGAGGATGGGAAGCCGCAAGAGCCCAGGACAACACTCAGATACAGAGAACAAGCAGAGCTAGCCAGGAGGTCAGACTAGATCATATAATAAGTCTCTTTTAGTCTTGAGCTTGGTGCATGTTGGATCCCAACAGTGGATCTCCCAATATAAAGGGCCCCAGACTTTCAGGTTTGTTTCATACACCAGTGAGCCTCAGAAGAGGTGGGATGGGGTTAGCCACGCTCTGCACCAGATCAAGTTGATATCCAGCTCTTCCATTTGGTTATTCAAATCCAGCAGCTGCGGGAAACCCTTAGAAGCTTCTCTCTGGGGTATCTCCTTTAGTTACCTAGGAACCCAGACTGAGTTTTATGAGCAGAAAATATGTTGGGAGGCATGTTTGCCTCATCTGCTTTAAAAAGGAGCTATTTTCCCCTTTTCCCCACCCAGCAATTTCATTAGCTGAGAACTATTTATGGGCTTTAACCACCCCTCTCTTCTTTGCAGCTTGGATTTCCCAGGGATGCAAGAGCATCCCAGCCCCTTTCACTTCCAACATTATGGCCTCACCCAGAAGTAATCTGTACAAGCTCCTGTGGTATCTACAGGGCTTTCTGTGAATAAGAAACCCTTTATGAGCCTAATACCTCCGCATGCTGTCCCAAGACCTCAGAGAAACCGACTGGTGAGATGGATTTTGCCTGGGGGGAAGTCCTACCAAACCTACTGGGATTAAATTCCAGACCATAATTGAACCCAGTGAGCCGATTGTCCTCTCCTTTTGTCCAGGATCTTGCTGAGCTTTCTTTGCAGCCTGTTTGCTGAATGTCACAGAGCAAACACCCTCGCAGCCAGCGCATTATCCCTGCGCACAGAGCGGGGGGGCTCTCATTCAATTCAGTATTTATGGGGTCGCAGGGGTGATTTCCCCAAGTTAGCGCATTGCCCCAACAAAGCAGAAGGGGCTCAGTGGCAGAGGGGGAGGCAGGCATATTAGCCTTTCACCTTTGGAGGCCTCGGCTCAAATCCTGGCTCAGGTTACTGAAGAAAGTGAGTCTTATGGGCTCTAACCCCCATCTGCAGGGTGAAGCTGCCTCCCTCAGCATCCAGGCCAGCAGAGATGTATCACACACTACACACAGCCCACATTCATGTGTAGGATGGCCATACTGGGGCTCTGCTCCCAGGGGACCTTGGCTAAACTGGTAGTTTTACGGCTACAAATTGCCACATCTCTTGAGGGCATTGCCAAGGCAACGAGCATCCAAGGCAGCACAGTGTGAAGGTGAAGGCAGGCTGGGTAACATTGCGCCATTTACTCTCTCTTGGTTTTGCTGATCTTTCTTCTCCAGTCTAACTAGACCAGCTTAAAATTTACTCTCTTTGTCGCTCTGCTTCTCTCTGTGACAGATGATGAATCTCAAAGTAGAGAAAAGAAAATATAGTTTAAGTATAAAATATCTAGGATCATCACTTTTGCCTGCCTTGGCTCATACCACTGCTGTTTGACAGGAGGCAGAGACCACCAGGGCTGTTGAGCAGATACAATCCACTGGTGCTATTTTCACTTCGGGTATTTCTTTTCCCTTCATGGAGGAAAAAACCACAAATACAAGGCCTTTTGCACCTGGTGAGGAGGGGCTGTTTGTTTAGACAGCCAAATGAAGTCATTGCTGAGAAACGATGCCCTCACACCCCTTTTAATACTCGCTTGCCAGAAACCATAATGGAGTGAAATGACCCATCACCATCCACAGCTGCCTGATATAACCAGGAATGTTTCTGCCTCCTCCATCTCTTCTAACCATACAAAAGCCAAACTGTCCTTATCATTGGCATTTAACAACATCATCATCTTCTCGCTAGGATGAAAGGGAGGTAGAAATTACTGCCTAGCTAATTTTCCCTGCAATTTGCCCTGGAAACCTTCTAATGAATTCTACAGCACCTGAGCCTGCCCTGCTGTGTGGTCTGGCCAAGAACTACACCAAATCCTAGACAGAGCAAAGTTGCCTTAAAGCAGCTCCACACTTTAACACCACTCTGACAAATGGAAAACTAAGCATTTTTAATTTGCATTTTAAAACAAAGGCTTCTAATATCCAGACCATTAACTTGGCTACGAGGCTTTCACAGCAAAACTTGTTACCCACAATGTGTTTTGTTGTCATTAAGATATATTAAATACTAGTAATTGTGATGCCTTGCTATTATGCTATTTGGAGACTTGCCACAAGCCCACTTCCACCCAACCTGTATTATGCTGTGAACCTTGGAGGCATTTTAAACATCTCCTGCAAAATTCATGAACGTGAAAAGGAGCCTGTCTCTATTTCCAGCGTCTTAAAGGACTGGGGAGCCTTCCTGAAACTCAATTCAGGGCTGATCCCTAGCAGCTACCGCATCTCAATCCAACCTGCCGTGCCCCAACTCAAGCCCAGATGGTTACCACGCTCTATATGCACCTTCCTTCTAATGAATATAGGCTTACGGACATCTCATGCATTATTTACCAAGGTGTGCTTATTATGATTGCAATGATTTAAGGCAGTTTGTTAGAGGCACAGCTCTGAGTGATTGCGATCAATAGAAGAAACAAGAACAAGCCAATCTGCATAGAACAACAATCCCAGTCCTTAGGGGCTGTGCTGCCCTGATTAACCCTTCCCAACCACACACCAAAAGAGGCTGACATTTGTTTGATACCCAGAGCTGGTTACCCTCCCTCTTACCTTCCCACCTCAGTCAAGAGTGAAGAGACATTCAAAGGGGTTATGTGGCTCCTCCAGCTGTTTTCTGCGGCCTGGATCCCACATGCTGACACAGCATTCCTCATGGTATTCCATGTGTACCTTGGATACGGCTGATGTTGCTGTAATGTCTCACCTAAATAGTGTGAGGTGGAATCATCAGAAAGTTCTCCCATGTACCATAGGGAGCAGGTATCCATAACCTTGTGCCAGGGTATCCCAAGGAGTGCGGGTTTAAGAGCAACCAATAAACACTACTCTACATTTATTCCAAACTCCTCACACAAAGTGAGTCTGGAGATGTCCTTCCCCACCGAGTACACAACTGATCTCAGCTCAGTGCCTTGGCTTTTACATGGGAGCTTTGGATCGGACCCTGCACACAGGAAATATATTCATTACTTCAAAGGGGAAGCAAACAGGATGTCTGGACAAAGCACCAAATAAAAGGCTAATGACACAAATGGATATTTAATACAATGACTTCCTCTGATTATCCTATAAGGAAACACTTCAAATACCGTCCATTTTGTACATCCTGCAGCACTGTAATATGCTCGAGAGTCCAGGAGGGACTTTTCCACACAGTTCCCTGTTGAGGTGGGGCTGTCCTGTTACCTGCCTCCTGCAGATGATGTGGTACAGCACACACAGCCTGCACGAGCTGCTTGGGATGCTTTGCCAAGCTGTGGGATGGCAGCCCTACAGGCAGCACCCTTCTTCCTTCCCATCCCCTGCTCAGCATCCCCAGCACAGAGAGAAGGGTGACAAGATATCGCCGTGATGGCTGTTCACATTACCTGAAGGGGACCTGCAAGGATGCTGGAGAGGGACTCTTCATCAGGGCCTGCAGCAATAGGACAAGCAGTGATGGGTTCAGACTTAAACAGGGGAGGTTCAGGTTAGATATAAGGGTTCTTTACTGTGAGGGTGGTGAGGCCCTGGAACAGGTTGCCCAAAGAAGTGGTAAATGCTCCATCCCTGGCAGTGCTCAAGACCAGCTTGGAAAGGCAGAGGAGTTGGAACTAGATGATCTTAAATTCCTTTCCAGCACTAACCATTCTATGATTCTATGAACTGTATCAATATAAAGATGAAATGCAACAAGGAGCTGAGTTTGGAAATGAACTTTTCTTACTTAGTGTTGTTTGTCTAACATGTGTATTTATTTATTGAATATCTTTGCAACACTGAACATTTCAAGGCAATCAGTTCATCCTCAGGACTGCTTCAAACAATCCGGCTCCTGCACTGGTGTGACTTCTGCCCCCAACCTGCAGCCCCAGCTGACCATGGCTGCTTCAAACAGAAAATGCAATGTGAGATACTCGGGAAAGAGGAAAAAACTTCATGTATCATTGTCCTCTCTTGGTGTGCTAGTATTTAAAAATTATGGTGATCACTGACTGTCCTAGCACTCACGTTACCCCATAGGTATACCAGGGCTAGAAACAGGGACAACAGGCGTACTCAGCTGCTGGAAACCAGAGGGTGCCCCCCAAATAGAGGGCAGATGGGGGCAAATGGCCTCCTGCTTTGGGACAACAGCTGCCTACTTCAGACCCAGAGCAAGATCTGGAGAAGCGGGCAGCCTTACTGGCAACCTTAACAACCCTAAACCACTGCCTTCAGTTTGGAGGGGCTGTTCTGTTCCTTTCTGCTACAGACAACTTCTGATGTGGTGTTTAACCCAGCTTTTCTAACTACAGCTCTTGTCCTGCAACTAAGAGTGCCTGTCTTGCGCTTGAAACATTCATAGCTCCCAGCTCCATCACCAGCATCAACCAGCCTGGTACAGCTTCTGTCACATATTTAAAATTAATGCACAGTGCTTAACACAAGATCCCCTGAACTAAACATAGCATATGCTGCACAGTCTTTGGTTTTAGCTGACAAACATTTCATGCAAACACGTCAGGAACACAGAATTTCCTAGAGATGAAATGCATCAATTTTGTCAGTGCTGGGGGAAATGATTGTCAGGCTGGAGTTTGGGCTGTAAAAGTCTTTTCAGGAAACCAAGAACACCTTGATGCACAAGATATGTATATATATGCACTGATATATATTTAGAAAACAAGTTACCCTATTCAGCATAGTGCTGAATGTCCCTTGGGCAAGACCACGGCCTCACAGGTTGCTACAGCGATCCAAGCACCAGCATCAATTATCTGTACTGTTCTATAATGTCAAGAATTAGACTTAAATTACATCAAAGCCACAAGAGTAATAGTATTCACACAGCTTTTCAGAATTGATCTGCGAGAAGTGCATCTGTGCAAAGGCTGGGAGAAACGGGATGCTTCTGTGGGAGAAGCCAACGCCCAGCCAGGTGCCCACCCAAAATAAGCAGTTTTAAATAGTGCTCTTAGTCCCAGCGGCTCCCACAGAAAATAAACACAGCTGCATGAAGACGAGTGGAAAACCAGGCAGTATATCCCTGCAAATACACAGTTTTTCATTAGGCTTCATTTCCTCGCAGCAATTTCAGGTTTTCACAACAACCATATTTGTATATAGGTCCAGAAATGCCTCTGAGGTTTCAAAATAAGCATGAACTTTAGAAAGGAGAACATCTTAAAACTCAGGATTTTCTTGTCTTTATGAAGTAATTTGTTGATGGTGTTGATGCAAGCAGTTCCAGGAATATGTATCAGCATATCCATCTAACCCAACACTTACTTATTTACATTTTGGAGGCAATCAACACTCATTCTATGATTTCAGGTTACTCTCCCCCCTCCCCCTGGCATGTTGTACAAGCTTCTCCACAGGCTCTGTACAAACCTTAAACAAATCTGTTGCGCTCACTTTGATCAGGTGTTACATCTCTCAGCTGTGAGAAGGGAAAATGATGTTCTTGCTTGTACTTTCAGTGCAAAAACCTCTACCTAAACATAAGTCCAAAATACCCGTGCACACCACTTCTTGCCTGTGCTAGAAGGCAAACCAGTGCAGGCTCTGTTCAGTCTGACCAACTGGAAATCCTGCTAAAATATAAAGTTGAAATGACAGTACTTTTTAAGGACATTCTTTAGCATTAATTACCCAGAATGCAATTGCTTTAATTTTCCTAAGAGCCATAACTGAGCCTCAGGCACCCAGTGGGACATGACTGGGTTTTGTTCTCCCCACCTGAGCAGTCCCTGGCTACAGAGAGCAGGGAAACAAGTTGCCTGTAACCTTGGGTTTTCAGCCTTTGAAGATGGGGCTCACTTAGCAGACCACCACCATGCTTGTCCGTGTCCAAGATGAGCCTCTAAGCCCTGGGCTGATGACTGATTGTGATTTTTAAGGGAGAGAAGATGGAAGACAAAAGGTGCTTTTCTTGGAAAAAACATGGAACTACTTTGTTTCCCCCTTACTCCTCAAAGAAAGACATGCAGAGCTTTGTAGCTACAATCACATAGATGCTGGGCACATGAAGCCATGCAACACACTTTCTTAATAACAAATCCCACTTTTAAATGCACTGAGCACAGAAAGACACTCTCTTGCCTCTGATTGGGTCTTTTCACAGATTGGAGATGTGAAAATCAGCCTGCCCAAATATAAGGTTCCCTCTTCCTCTTCAGTGAGCCCATCATCTCAGCATTACATCCCCAACCTACTGAGCTCTTATTCTGCTAAACCTGGGCTTCCCTCCAGACAAACTTTTGAAAAAACATCTTCATATGTTCAGTAATTTTATATTGTTTTTCTGGTTTTTTTTACTTGGAAATACACTTCACTGATCTCCACAGATTATACCAGGTATATTCATCGCCAGATGCACAACATTTCAGAGCTGATCCTTCATCTGCAGCGTCACCAAACCTCTCCTATATTAAAATAAAAATCCCAAATAAAACAGGACCAACATTTCCTCATGCAAGGGCAGGAAAGGCAGATAAGGCTCATAGTTATTGAATGCTGTTTTCTTCATATGGCCCCATCTTCCGTTATCGTTTATATACAAAGTATGAAGAAGATCATATAACAGAAAATAATTTCCTGTGGTGTGCACAGAAGTAAGACTATTACAGTAGTCAGCAAAGGTTAATTAGTGACTATATATACTGCTA
>JAVHNF010062225.1:2185-12380 GCA_034783455.1 Micropsitta finschii
GTGTATTTTTGTAAACAAACCCCAGCAACGTTCATTGACGACATACATACAGGGTAGAGTGAACATTGTGAATTGACAGTCTCAGCTGGCTGTCTTTATAGAAATAGCAACAATGAAGACTTAAAAGATATAATCAAATATTATAATTTATAATCAAATATTGTTTCAGAATATGAAAGGGAAGAAGGTTCAATTTGTTAAAACCAAGAGAGCTATTAATTAGAAACACACACCACACTATAAATATTTTTGGAGTACTAAAAAGAACTTCAAAACAGTGCATGCTTCAATTGAGAATACTAATTGGAATTTCTAAGAACTCTTCAGTATGAACTATGCACAAAAATCCACCTCATCTGTAATAAATAAAAAGCTTTGTTACAAACTGATCTATGGCACCTAAAATGCAGCAGAATGTGAAGCTGCAGTAGATGACATCCAATCAATACAGTTGCAACCTAAACCCCTCATTTCCCAGAAACTGCAATGTAGCTGTGAATATTTTTCAGCTTTTTCTGGCACTTCCAGAGACAGACATGATCAATTTTGCAAGCAGAGAGAACTGGAACAATGTAAACTGCCTGCCAAGAAGGTTCCCCACAGTGTTCCAAAGAATGCTCTGTTTTTAGCTTCTTAATTTCACCTCTGCCTAGAGAGCGGTCTGACAGAACTGCAGCACTCAGCAGAAAACTCACACCTGCCATAGCAGATTGTCTCATTACACAGAAAAAAGCTGAAACAGGAGATAAGCATGTTTCTTAATATTTACACAATTAAAAAGAAAGCACTGTTCACAGAAGTTCACTTACTGAACATAGAAATACATTTTCTGAAGAACACATTAAGTGAGAAACAGCCTTTATTCAAGAACAGAAAAGTAAGCACGATTACTTGGTTGACAAACTGTGAGTGTAGCTTGACTACAACCAATGCAACTACAGCTGTTATTACAAGTGTAATAATGCTAGCATTGGCTGCTGTGAAACAGAAGCCAGCTGTACTTCAGCTGATGTTCTTACAGTAATTGTAGTTGAGACAAGATTTTTAATGAGCCTATAATTAGGTCTCATGGTAACTGGACCTTCATTATCATGGCAATCAGAAATGGCTTTTTTTTTTTTTAAGGAGCATTTTCTTCTCCCAGCATCTTTTGGGCAACCAAAGCATTCTTATTAAAAGCTAACCACACACCACCACCACCCCACCCACCCCCCCGATATTTCACCTGAAACCCCTTTAAAAAGGAAGCCAGGAAGCAGCTGAAAAAGAGACCGGTTCACTGTGAGAAATGTACACCTCTCAGACAGTGTTACGGCCCCGAATCCAACAGCTCATAAATAAAGTCAGGCCAGTCCATAATATTAAACCCCAAAGTGGTTTCAGTTGCCATGCTCTCAGAAGTGGTCATCTTTTAGCTTAATTGGTGTTTGGAGAGTTGTTTCATAGTGACCAGTGTGTAAGATGAATAAACCCCATGGCTTTTATGTAATACATGATCTGTTAATTCTGATTTTTGACCAGACACCTTGCTGCATTTAGCCAAGGAACTGACTTTTCTCTCAAAACCAGACGTTGCCAATAAGCATCAGCCATTTTGGATGTAGCTTTGTGTCAACCTGATTTAAATATTTACTATTTAAAATAAATATACAAGAGAGAATTTCAAAATACACCATCTCATGAACAGCCCACAGATCAGAAAACATGACATGGAACCCTCCATTGCAAGAATGCCAATTCAAATTTGTCTATAAAGCAGTAAATAAGAGCCAGCAATGGCTAGATAGCAATCTGGAGATAGCAGTTGCTAGTAAAATACTTCTCTCTACCACTAATGCTACTAAATACCAAATAATCAAACAGGATTGAATGGAATTATTGGCTAGACCATCCCTTCACTACTAAAATGTAATCCTTTGATGTCAAAGCAGTGAAGTCTGCACAGCTTTCTTACTTTATTTCTTCTAGGATACAGAGGGAGATTTTCACTCCTGATGCTTTTCATTCTGTCCACATTACAGGCAGTGAAATTCAGTTAAAATATAAAGAGCAAAAAACATACAAGAAAGAAATTCACTTAAGAGCAACTGATTCCTCCCTTTGCATCTTGGTGCTGATGCACCCACACCCCATGCTTTCAACTTCATATTGTTTTAGTTAGCTCCATATGTATACTGGATTCTCTCTGATGCAGAGAGTGTGTGTGCTATTTGCTAGAGCATAAATGGGGAAGTAACCCCAGCTGAGCCTCAGACTTTCTGCTACTAGGTAGTCTACGTATTAAAAATTCAGAGGGAGGAAAGCAGGCTGTATAATACAGCTGGATAATCTTTAACACCAGTGGACAGAACAAATTACAAAAGAAGAGTAATTTGTTTTCCTTCAAAAAAAGGTCAATATACTTTCGCTTCTGTAGAGAGAGAAGCAGTGATCTGTTTTGCAGTAAGCAGGTACTAACAGTATTTTAAGATGATCTGACAACCTTACCACACGTGGGCATTGCATTTTGAAGATTCTGCAATGAAATAATCCCATGTACATTTGTGAACTGAACCATGAATAGCAACTTCAAGCATTGCTGGTATTGGAGCACTTCCTAGAATTGCAGAAGAGGGAGCCATCCCTCTCACAGGCTACTCAATAGAAGAGCTATAAAGAAATCCAGTCAGTCTCATCCTGTTTCTGTAGAGTGACGCAGGCGCAGGGCGAGAAATTAAAAAATTCTTCTTTCTGAAGGAAACTCAAAAGGACACCAAGCCTAACATATTCAACTAAGACATGTTATAAAAGCAGATTTTTAAGGATCTCTGCCTTCAAGCATCACCAGTTACTGCTGAAAGTTTTGACTGTGAGTCAGAAGTAAATCTGTTTCAGGAACTTCTCTTACTGGGGAGGTCACAATGATATTTTTAAGTACAGATTATCAGAATGATGGTAGCTACAGTTACAATTTGTAAGGAAAGGACAATAGGAAGAAAGATGACAAAAATACAACTTGGTAAAATCCCTAGAAAGGTAACTGAGAAACAACTGTAAAGTCTTCAGTAAAAATAGGAGGAGCAGAAAACTAGTTCTAACCACCTAAATCTCATTATATATTCTATTCAATACCCAGATACCTTTAATCATAGGACAGGAAAGACAAAACGGTTGTCACTAGTATCGTCTGCACAGTGCTCTTTTCATGCCACAACCTCTAAAATTAGTATCTTTTGTTTACATCTTTCAGTTAAGCTACATATCTACAATGTTATATCATTTAAAGGTACTAATTCATCCAACTTGGTAAGTTACTAAAAGTGAATTACTAGGTTACAAGTTTTTGAATTACTCAGTCCTAAACTTAAAAAAAAAAAAATTAACCTTGTAACTGAAGTTACAGCACTAGCCACTCACAGTAATGCCTTAAATCTCAAGTTTCATGAAGAACCAACTCACGTTTTCCCACCTTAGGTTAGTTACATTTTGTATCTCATATCTGAACTTCTGCTTCATCTGAAATTTTACAGCAAAATAAGTTTAACAAGCAAAACCAGGAGAAAACACACATGACATGTTCCAATGAAATGCTGAGAGAGTTCAACAAACCTGTCTGCTGTCCTGGCTGTGCCAATGGTTGGTTTTGCTGCGTGTTGTAATGGACAGAAACAGGTCGGTATTGTTGACTGGAGTGCGGATACTGATTGGGGGTACAATAGCAAGCTGGCATCTAAACCAAACAACAAAGGAAGAGATTCACTACCTGCAAGCTTATAGAAGACAGGTATCTAAATGTAAAATCAGTCAAATGATAAAAGACACAAGACTTACTAAAATGTGTGACTAATGTTGAACAGTTTAGCAATTAAAAATACTTATACTAGATAAATTCCCTCTTTAACGCTTGACTTCTGCTTTCACTGTAGAAGTGACAATTCCCAATTTCCATAAAGACACATCTAGAAAACTATGCAGAACATAGTTTTATGCACTTTTATAACATAGAGTTTTACCAGGCAGACGTAAAACACGAAAACCTCGGTGATTATTGCTCCTCAAGTAAATTGAAGTTTTTCATTTCAAAGCACATAAGCCAGAAAAAAAAACCCTCAACCCCGGAATAAATGCATACAGCTGCAATGTAACAGGGAGCCCCCCACACCATATGAAAAGCTCATTAATAAAGGAGCATAATCCGTTTTTAAACACAGCTTTTTGAGAGGATGGAAACGGGGCCACTGTACCTGTGGCACAGGTTGCTGCATATATCCCTGCTGTGGGAGTACTTGCTGGTTGACAGGGTGGCTAGATGTGGAGTAGCCTGGAGCAGAAACCGGCTGGCCAGAGGGTGGTGGAGGTGGAGCAGCTGCGATGATATAACCGGACTGCTGTGGGGGCTGGAGAACTACAGTGGACTGGAACATAGCAGTATGAGGTTCAGCTGGATCAGCGGGTGGCTGGCGGGCAAGACTCATATGGCTGAATTGTGATCCTAGGTTGTCTTGCTGTAATAGGTAAAAAGGAAAGAGGAATTACATTCATAGGTGTACATTCGGGGAGGGAGAAGGGGGGAAAGCCAGTAACTTGGTAAGTTTCATATATTCATGTCTCAAATTACTGTGCATCAGTAGCATCAGCCAAAGAACAACAGGAAAGAACAAGACGCAACACAGTCATACATCATCTTCAGGGTCGACAGCACGAGAGAACATCCACATTCAGATACTTCATTCATTTTACTACAAATACTCAATTTTTGGATTATATTTGCCTCTATCTACTTATGAGAATTCAGATGTCAAAAATAAAAGTCAGGATTTATGTCACTAACATTTTCTGACTGGACTCCATGTGAAAACTTATAACCCCAGCTAAAATAGCAGAGGGCGTTAGTACTGCTGAAGTAGTTTTTCTTTTTAGGAGTGTAAGTTAATGAGGCTCTGATCCTGAGTACCAAGGTACGTTCCTCTAACTTGGTATTATACTGCATGCAAGGATTAATTTTTTTTGTAGTCTAAAATCAAGTAACAGCTCCAAGAAATGTATTCTAGTGGTTAGCTACTATCTGTATTTTATCAGCATCTGAAACTATGATAATGACTGCCCTGAGCACTGCAGGAGTCCTGTGAAATTTGAACTGTTTATTACTATAGCCCCAAGTTAATTTTCTTTACGAGCAATTCAGCATCAAATTATCAACAACCTGGTAATAGGAAGTGATCACTAGTATTGTAATGTTGTATTATATATACTAAACAAGAAGATTTGGTTCATACTTCAAAAGTGGACTCTCCAAACATGCAGAAACACCAAAGAACACTTGATCCTCTCTTAGAAGAGTAGTTAATCAAGAGTAAGTGTAAGCTCTGTCTTTTACTGATTAGTTACGTTCACATTTTATGGCTATATATTTTATGGCTATTCTTAATTACAACTGGAAATATGAATTTGCACCTGAAACTTTATTTAGAATACCTTTACAGCTTAAAAAGTCCCATTTTCATTAGATCAGCAATCTAACTTTGCCTTTTGCATTTCATTCTTTAATGATGCCTATTAATGCAACTATAATGCTTTTTCTACACTGGATTTTACATTCTGCTTTTCATAATACCTAGTTTATACAGGAGATATTGATATTTAATTGTGAGTTAACATTTGCTCTAAAAATGTCCAAAGGATAAACCCAAATAATACACATTTATTTCTGTTACACTGCCAACAACAGTAAACTCTGATCTGGTCAGTTTGTGCTACAGTGATATGCAGAGTACGAGCATAATTAACCACTGAAATAGGGTATTGCCCATAAATGGGTATGGCAAACTTCCCTGGTACCAACTACGGTTGTGTTGTATTTAGATTATGAACCAAGACTATCAATCCTTTAACTATAATACTTAAGTTACCATTAGCAGGAATAAATTTTTGAAACTGCCAGCACACTTAGTATCTGAACCCATCTCCTGAATATGAAATGCTCCAAAATTATGATGATCCTGGAAGGAGTTTCATTCTCTGCTTTAAAAGCCACATACCTGACAATGATTGTGAATCACAGCAGATACACCTGAATTAGCTGCTACTAACAGCAATTCAGTCATATGCTAAACTCGCACAAGAAGGTCACACTGGCTAATTAAACATTCCCGTTTCATTGCTAAGAAAGTTAGAGTTATACTGACTGCAGTCCACACATACCCAAACTCTAACATGAGAAATAACACTGCTAATTAAAAAGCACACCCTCCACAACATGCAATTCCTTTTAGAATTGTGTACCTGAAGTACAGATAACAGTTACAGTATAGTCTGAATTATATGCAGGCTATTGAATTCAGAGAAATATCTATCATTAGAAGACATTTCTGATTAATGTTGTAGAGTAACAACAAAATAGAAACTCTGAATACATACTAAAATATCTACTGAACAACACTGTGGTGAGTTAACCTTGCCTGTCCCTATGTGCCCACCAAGTCCCTCGTCACTCCCCCATCATTAGCAATACAGGGGAGGAAAATAAGATAAAAAGCTCACAAGCCAAGAAAAGGACAGGGAGATTGCTCATCAATTACCATCACAGGCAAACTGACCTGACTTGAGGAAGGTTAATTTAATTTATTGCTAATTGATAAGAGAGAAGGATAGTGAGAAATCTAAAAAAGAAAAACCCCAAAAAACAGCTTCCCCCAGTCCCCTGCTTCTTCCTAGGCTCAACTTCACTCCCAACTCTTCTACCGCCTCCTCCGAGTATCACAGGGGGATAGTGATTGTGATTAGTTCATAACACTTCACCTCTGCTGCTCCTTCCCTTCTCAGAGTCTTCCTCTCCCACAGGAGGTAAGTCTTCCATGGACTTCCCCAACACGAATCCTTCCCACAGGCTACAGTTCTTCATGAACTGCTCCAGGGTGGGTCCCCCATGGGGTCACAAGTCCTGCAGCAAACCTGCTCCAGTGCAGGCTCCTCTCTCCACAGGGCCACAGGTCCTGCCAAAAGCCTGGGCCAGTGTGGGCTTCCTATGGGGTCACAGCCTCCTTTGGGCATCCCCCTGCTTTGGATCCTCCAAGGGCTGCATGTGGAGATCTGCTCAACAGCAGACCTCCATGGGCTGCAGGGGACAGCCTGCCTCAGCACAGGCTGCAGGGGAATCTCTGCTCTAGTGCCTGGAGCACCTCCTCCCTTTCCTCTTTCTGACCTTGGTGTCTGCAGAGCTGTTTCTCATTCCTTTTTCCTCTCACAGCTGCTGCACAGCATTTTTCACCTATTTGGAAATACATTATCACACAGATGTCAACAGCTGACTCAGCTCTGGGCAGTGCAGAGCTTTGGAGCTGCCTGAAATTGGTTGTCTTGACACAGAGGCATCTCCTGCTCTTTTCTTGCCCCATCCTCTGTGCTACAAAAACCTTGCCACACAAGTGTATTTGTTAGAGCATAAGAGGAGTCTGGGGAGCTGGGGAAGCCTCAACTTTTGACTTGGACTCTAGCTGAGATTCTGCCTTGGATGACTCTTCTCATTTACTTGGTTTCAGTTTCGAGTTGTGTGGGTTTTTTTCTCTTTTGGGTTTTAAACACAAAAGACTAGGATATTTAATTTCCAGCTTCTATTTATGAAACAAGGGATGCTAGTGAGGTAGGAGGGCTGAAAGTTCTGGCAAAGAGGATAGAAAAAGGCAACCTCAAAAACAACAGAACAGCCAACCCCTCGAAATGTGTTCAGCAGAAGAAAGAGTAAACAAAGAAGCAACAAGAAAGGATGGAAAGGGGTTAACCAGAGACATGAAAAGGTAATGACTGGCTAACAAAACAATAGTATTTGAAAGTTGTTCCTTTACTAAGGCAAATAATATATACCTAAATACAGAGATATATAGTCTTATTTGTATGACTTTCTGCTGAACTTGAAGTAAACATTAAAAACCTCAGGAACTATTCTTCCCTTTTCAGTAACATTTCACTGTGATTGAAAAGGTAGCCAGTCATTACACTCATGTCGCACACCATTATAAACAACCAAGCAAAGGTCAGCATTCACTAAAGATTAACCCATGCAAGGAGGAGATGATCAGAAGATGTAATACCACAGAATATTGCTGTGTAGAGGAGACTGGCAGGAGCGGGGGTGGATAAGAGACTGCTGGGTACTGAACAGGCTGGGAAGAAGGCTGCAGAGACCGCATAGGCTGAAGAAAGAACAGGTTTATAAACATGGTTAACATCAGAGTAAGAGAAGAGAAAACAAAGTCGAAGTCTTTTGTAATAGAAAAAAGCAACCATGTTCCACTATGAGACAAGAAACGGATACATCTTTCTTTCTTTAAGCTCAAGACTACATAGAATTAAGACTGAAGTAATTTTCAATACCCCGGTCTCCCAACATAAATAGATTTGCTTTTTGTATGTTACATTAACCATAAGCCAGCAAGTTGCTTCTATAGAACATTTACTGTTACTTTTAGAGATATTTTTTAATTTATTTATAAAACTACATATGCATTCTTAAATACAAGTTGTTTCTAAATGGAGGATGAATTTACTACTAACCAGAGATTAAAACATATTACTTTCACTTATTCAACAATACTATTTTCTCTAGACTGTGGTCATTTGAACATCAGAGAGGTATAACTGCTGATGATATTTCAAGCAGGTTCAACTCCAGTATCTATTGAGAAGAACAGTGTAGTATTAGTCTCCTATTTAATTATTTGCAAGAATCATGGAAGTAGTTGTGAAGAAAACTGCAAATACCACATATCCCACAAACTAGACAGGGAGAAAAAGCACAAATGACCCTTTTTCAAAACACAGCATCTCTACTGTGGCATACATAGAAGATTAAGTCAAGGTTAAATGAATAAAGGTTTAGATGAAGTTTTGTAAAAAACTTTCATAGTTTAAGAACTATGAAAATTTGAGAACAATTTGAAAATACCACTGGACACTATAGCCAGTAGCTTGGTGCCTGAAATAGCAGCTGTGAAGAGAAATAGAACCCTCCTTTTCCTCCCCATATACACTCTTTGCTTTTCTTCTTCAAGGGCTGTGGCCACCTTTAATCTGGCTGATTCTACTCAATTTCTCTTGTATAAAATGAGGATAAAATACATCCCGTATTTCAGCATGCAGTTTTGTGAGTAGAGTGAGCCAAACCACTACTAAAGAAGTGTTCCCATTCCACCAGTCCCAAGCTACCTGTTTCGTGCCATGACTACTGCTTGTGCAGTACAGCCCAGGAATTCACCTGGCTGAAAAATAACCTTAAAACAATGTCACAAAGTTTTCAGTTGGATTAACTCTCTTCCCAGATTGCTGACTACATTACTGTTAATGTCAGGATAACTGCACAGTCTGACTACTGATAAAGGCAGAACCTCTTTCCCACAGCAACCTATGCATGGTATGTTCTTGATACCATTACACTTTCATACTTAAGTATCTTCTACATTTTTAAGAAAAGACTGCCTCTACCACGTTCAGTTACTAGCAGAATGGATAGTTCTAAGGCCTAGGGGAAAAAGTCCAGTTACCCATATCTGCATAGCTCTTACTTCTCAACATACACTTCAATGGAACAAATCTATTGATCCCTTGTCATCAGACAGCAATGTGACGGTATAAGTCATCAATACAAGTATCATGTATTTGACATGTGCACCTGTGAGAGGATGTGATTTGCTGCTGGCTGTTGCTGAGGTGGTGCAGGAAGAGGCGGCTGTTGTGGAGGTCCAGGCACTTGGGTCCTAACAGGTTGCTGAGGCATAGGAGGATTGTACACAACTGGAGTGCCATCGGGATTAAGGAATGGCTGACCTGAAAAGGTGAAAGAGAACAAACACAACCAAATGACAGCCAGATGCATCATCTAAGTCTTAAGAAAACAAAACCAAATTTATTTAAAGTAGGCAAAATAATAATAAATTTTGAAAATAAGTGATGTCAAACTGGTTTACATGACAGATTCATGCCAAACCCCCACAACTACGTTTATAACAGCAATGACTAAACAGGCCTCATTTGACAAACTACAGGCAGTGAAAACCCAAAACATGTAAGGTAAACAAAGATACCCCAGTCTTTACTTTGTGAACACAGATAAATATTCGTTGTATCCTACTTGTTTTGAAAACTCATCTTTAATTAAGTGGATTGAAAAGGGCAGGAGTAATAAAGGAAAATCCTACTAAAAATACTATTGTAAGTACCTTTT
>JAVHNF010062227.1:0-12775 GCA_034783455.1 Micropsitta finschii
CGATCGAGCGCGCACCCGCAGCCGGACACAGCCGCACGGCACCGCACGGCTCCGCACCCGCACCGCTCCGCACCCGCCGCGGCTCCGCCCGGCGGTCTCCGTTCGCAGTCTCCGCTCTGCCTCCCGGCCCCGGCAGCCGCCAGGGCCCGGCCCGGTTCCCCCGGCTGTCACTAGGTGGCACGGACGTGCCGCGGATCGCCGCTTGCGAACGGTGCCGGTGGGGCCAGGCGAGGAGCGGGGCGCAGGGGGCAGTTACCGGACGAGTCACCCCGCGGGCCCCGGCTGGCACTTGGCCGGTTTATTGACATAAATACAAACAACTAAAACTGACCCGACCCCTTCCCAAGCTCCAGGCCCTGCTGCATCCTGAGCCTCACCACTCCCCTCCCTGCCCTTCCCCGCAGCCTTGGGGCAGCAGGACCGTGACTGTGGTCCTGCCACCCCATCCCCTACCGGCCCCAGGCCCTGCTCTCTTCCCCACACAGCAAAGGGCAACAAGTGCTGCATGGGGTGCCAGTGCCCTGGTGTGCAAACATGACGCCAGCAGCAGCAGAGGCAGAACTTGTGTGCAGCACAGGAGTGTGCAGGGCCCAGCTCCCCTGCAGCTAGTGAAAAAACACCCCCAAGCCCCCTGTCCCATTCCTCAAGCTAACAGGCAGGGCAGCCCCCAGGAGTAGCACTTCAAACAAGGTTTCCCACCCCTTGCTGAACAGTTACCATCACAGAATGGTTTGGGTTGAAAGGTCCTTCAAAGCTCATCCAGTCCAACCCCTGCAGTCAGCAGGGACATGTTCAACTCGACCAGGCTGCTCAGAACCACATCCAGCCTGTCCTGGAATGTCTCCAGGGATGGGGCATCCACCACCTCTCTGCAGAGCTGCTGATGACAGGCAGAGGCTGCCTTTCCCCTGCACCAAACAGTGACCCAAACCCCCACCAGTCTCCAAAGGCCAGGGCAGAGGTCTCAGCCCTACCACTGCTGAATGAGTTCTCAGCCCCCACGCACAAGCCAGCCCCAGGAAACCCCTGCAAAGACTCCAGTTCCTCCCTGCCTGTGGGAACTGGGAACCCATTTCCAGGCCTTTTCAGCTGAGGGCAGTTGTGCACCATGAGAGGAGCCAGGAAAGCTACAGGGGATGGGAGCCTCAGGAAGGAGCCTACAAAGGAGCCTCGAAGCTGGCCTGAGGGATGCTCCCCCCTGCAGCGGTGCAGGGCTCTGGCTGCCCTCCACCGTAGCAGCCCTGAGGGATCACTCCTGCATCAAGCTGTTGATCTTCGTGAGCAGCACGTCTGTCTCGGACTCTGGGGAGACGCAGAGAAAACAAACTGTCATCCTGGGCAGCATCCCGCAGCCACAGGCAAAACACCCTGAAAAGCAGGTTTGAGGAGTCCTGGGGAATGTGGGATTCCCCAGTGCTGCCCCAGAGGGCTGTTTGCTAAGGGCAGGACTCCCTGGGCTGGGATTCCCTTCCCTCCCCTGGCCATCCCAAACCACTCTGTCACGTTCAGCTGGAGAAAGCTGCCTGCCTGCCTGCCTGGGAGGCACAGCCGGGCTCGAGGGAGGGAGGGCAGCTCACATTCCTGCACACTCACCCGCCGGCCGCCTTCTCTGCGAGCATTTCCTAGGAGATGGAATAGGATCGATGTTAGCATGTCAGGCTGACCTCCCCGCCCATCCTCCAAGCTCCCGCATGGAGACTGTGGGGCCTCCCAGGACAAAAGAGTTCCACGAGAATCAGCTCTCTGTGTCTGCAGCTCTGCTAAAGGAGCAGGGCCAAGGTTTCCCAGCCTCCTCCCACCAAGCCCTGGGGTGCAGAGTGTTCACTAAACGTGAACTAAAGCATCCAGTGTCTTGAAGAAGGGTCAGCCCAGAGTTCTAGCTGCAGCCTGGTGGCAAAAGCTGCCTCCACACACTGCTCTCTCACTTATCCACAGTAGAAGCTCCCCCAGGATCTCAGTTCAGAGAGGGATGGCAGCAGCTACAACCATGTTTGAGTGTGTACCACCCACCCGTGGCACGCTACAGCCTTCCCCAGCAGAGCTGCCCACGCGAGGGGGAAAAGGAATCCAACATACTTGAGCAAGAAGAAGGCCCAGAGGATGGTGAGGAAGGAAGTACAGTCCACAACAACCCAGATCATGAGGTACGTGCTGCTGGGCTGCAAGGAAACGAGACAAGCCATGAGCCCCAGCCAGGGGTGGTATGCCAGCATCCCTTCTGCTCCGTGCCAGCACAGGACTGAGCAAAAGCCATCCTTTAGGCAGCTGGCTGCCCAGGGCTGGGGCAGAAAAGGGACCCACATGTGCCTGAGGCACAGGGCTGTGGGGCATGGTGAAGGATCGAGGGGTCACTTACAAGCAGCCAGATGGGGCGTTTCATCTCCTTCAGCACCTGGCAGGCATTGGTGGTGACAGAGCTCACCCCAGAGCACCACAGCACTGAGAAGAGCCAGGGCTGGTTCACCACATACAGGTTGACAGAGATGTTGTCCCGATGGTACTGCCTGCATAGGGATAGCCGCGGTCAGAGCAGCAGACAGCAAGGTGCCAGCACACTCAGTGTACAGCCAGAGAGGACTGTATATCTGGGATGTGATCCAGCATTTGCAGCCACATGGAACAACTGTCTGGAGAGCCAGACCCGGGGTGGATTTGCTGGCAAGGCAGAGGATTGCAGCCAGCTCCATCCCCTGCACCAGCCCTGCCTAATAAAGCATGCTTGCCATAAGGCTGCAGCACACACTACCAGCACTTGGCCTGAGCTGGCTCTCACCTCTGCCAGGCCCTAGGACAGAGCTGGGAGAGTGTTCAGGCCCTACAGCTCCTAGGCACAGAGCTCTCACCTGATCTCCTCAGAGCTCATGTCCTGGTAGGGCAGATTCACGTGCAGCACTGGCTCCTTCTCATCCTGGAGTCTCTTCCGTCCGTAAACTTGCTGAATGTCTGGGGCTTGCTGTTTGACCTGTTCCCGGAAGCCATCTGGCAGCCAGAGGACCTAGGCAAGGGCCAGAGAGCACATGCAAAAGAGAGGTGCTCCAGAGAGCTGGTTCAGGCACACATGGTCTGCTCAGACAGCTGCTCCCTGCCTCTGTCTCTATGCTCAGCTCCTCCATGAGGATCTCAGCCAGGACAGTCTCCGAAGAGCTTGTCTCAGCCAAGACCCCACTGAGGGGAGGAAGCAGTTCCAGCCTAAGAAAGCTGCAGCAGTTATGTCCTTTCTGGGTCCTTGAATGGATCAAGCAGCGCATCCTTTTGTCCCCAACTCTGCAGCAAGGGTGCATCTTGGATCAACACTACATCACAGCCTTTGCTGCGTCCCCTCCAGCTCTCCAGTCCCAAAAAGCCAAGAAAGGAAAGCACCATTTTGGTGCTAATTCATCCCCGCAGGGCAGCACATCTCCTGTGCTGCAGAGGTTAGATGAAGTGCAAAGGCAACCCAGGAGGTTGGTACAGGAGTCCAAGAGCTGCAGGGAGAGGTGTGGCCCAGCGTGGTGAGTGGTGGTGCCTGAGCATTGTTTTCCTGCCCCTGCTGGCACTCTTGCTCCCCTCCCTAGACTGAGTCACTGTTTACACGCCAGGGTGGCCAGTGCTGGGACACCAGAGTGTTTCAGGTATCTGAAGCTGTGGACATTAACTCTCTGACTATTGGCAACTTCTCCCAGCTAGAAAATGCCATGTCTGGCCAGCGTTCCCCAGCAGGGATCACATATGAGATGTGGGTATGGGGTGTCAGGGATGTTCGGTGACAGCAGGGCCTGGCAGCGGTGGGGCTGTGGCCAGCTCACCTGCTGCAGTGGGATGCCCGACTGTAAGATCACTTCCAGGGTGGCATTGACGAAGCTCTGGTAGTCACTGTGGTTCTCTGGCCGGAGGTCGAACATGATGGAGAGGTTGCTCTGCTTGGTTGCCTGTAGCACCTCCTTCAGGGATGGGATCCTCTGTTTAGTCGCCCAGTAGCGATCGCCAGCAGAGAGACTCTGCACAGTGGGAAACGGCCTCCGCTGCAAGGGCGAGAGTCAGTCATGGGCAGCCCCACCAGAAGCTTTCACCTCCCAGACTGGTGCCCATCCCAGGCTCTCAGTTTCCCACCCTGGCCTGTCCACATGCAGACAGGCACAGGGATGCTTCTCCTGCACATCCATGGGGCACCTCTACCCTCTTCCCCCCTAGCAGCACAGTTCAGGCAGCTCAGCAGTTGGTTAGTCACCTTTCGGGAAGAGCTTTGCCACAGCTGCCTCCAAGCCCAGGCAGGCTGCGCAGCACGGAGCGAGCACGAGACATTCCCCCTCAAACCAGCCTCCTCCATGACTCAGCTGAGGAGTCAGAGCGAACCCCAGCTTGGGGCAGAACCGCACCCAGAGGATTTGTGCAGGCATGGAAGTGCTTCCGCACCGTGTCCAGGCATCTGCCAGGACCAGTGCTCCTGCGGGAACCTTCCCCAGGGCAGGGCTCATGCTTCACCCACCCCTGACCAGCCACCCCAGGAGCATCCTGACCTCCAGGAACCAGCTGCCTGCATCCAGCTGCTGCAGGTCTGTCCAGTTGAAGGCGGTGCTGTTCAGGGCAGCCCTCTCAGGGAACACATCCTGCACGTTGGTGGTCCTGGTGAGTTCCTCGTCATGCATGAGGAATGGGACCCCATCAGCACTGGCAAAGGAGCAAAGAGGGAAGCTCTGTGCTGCAAGCTGTTTGTCTCCTATCCCTGCCCTGGCATTTCTGCCCTCTCCCAAGCTACCTTCCTATGGTAACCCCCACCCTTATGCCTGCTTGTGGTCTTCTACACAAAAAAGTGAGTGTCTGGAAGGTACAAAGCACCTAGAGACCAAGCCAGGAACCAAGTAATTCCTTGCTCACTGCAACAGCTCTCCCCATAACAGGATTACATAAGATGAACTACCGTCACGGTCTGTTTTCCAAGCCGTACCTCCCTACTAATGCCCTGGAAGCCAACCTGCATGGGAAGTACAGAAACCCAGGACCTCTCCCAGATCATTGGGACATCAAGTTGGAGCCAGTCCCACACCGGCAAGGTGGGAATGGCAGAGTCTTTTGAACTGGGCTGCTCCAGATACAGGCTGTACCAGTCCCCCAGGCGTATTCTGGAACACCCCACATGAGAGGTGACATCCCAGCATACATGAGCCCCTTCCTCCCTTTGAGTCCCTGCTGCCTCTTTACCTCACCATGACGTCTGTCTCAAAGACTTGCACATTGCAGTCCACTGCCTTCTGCAGTGACATGAGGGTGTTTTCGGGGGCCAGCTGGAAAAGAAATGGTGGAAATGGTGTTAGTGCAGAGGGCAGGGGCAGGACGGGGAAGGCTGCAGGCACTTGCTCTGCCTGGCTGCATCCAACAACTTGCCTGGACTCTAGAGCAGCCACAATGAGACATGGGGGATGGAAAAGGCTGGGTGCAGACAGCCAGAGCCTGCCTAGTCCCTGCTTCCCAGCCCACGTCACACAGCCAGGCTTTCTGCTGAGGGTCGCCAGCAGCACTCAGCAAACAGCTCTGCCCTCCTCACCCCATGCTCATCCATCTCCAACTCTGTGCTGCCCTGGCTGGTGTGGGGACCCCAGCACTCATCCAGGTCTGCAGCGGCAAGGGTCTGATGCTGGTGTGCCCTGGCCGGGCACAGCCTGGCTTTCACTGGCCCCATCCACCCTGACCATGTGCCAGGATGCTGCCGGTGCTGGTCACTCACCATGGGTGCTCCTCGGTGGCCAACCAGGGCTGGCTTGGGGGGCAGATGGTTTTCCTCCATGATGCAAGGGGAGGTGATCCCCAGGGGAGCCAGATAGAGCAAGATCATCACCATACAATACAGAATCAGCAGAAACACCTTGAGACCTGCAGGCAGAAACAGAGAAGACAGAGGGGTGAGGTGCAGAGGAATTGTTTTGTGGGCTGTCAGGAATAAGCCAAGGCAGCTTCACCTGGCATTAACTTATGGTGCCCCTAGGTCAGGCATTGCAGCCCCAGCCTCAGGAACACTGCAGATTTATTCCTGGCCCACTACATGTCCTTGCACTCCAGCCCAGCACTTCTGCAGGACTCAGTCTGCTATCCATAGTCCTCCTTCAGAAAGGGCTGAAACCGCCTCCAACACTGAGCAGGAGAAGCAGCAGCCAGAAGTAGGCGTTACTACCAGGCTGAGAGCTGGGGACCTCTTCCTATTGCTCTTATGCTCTCCGTGCACCACTGTGCCATCAGTGCCACTCAGCTGGGTGACAGGAAGCAGGGCACGAGCTGAGGTGGGAGCTGGAGACCTTGGAGAGGACATTACCTGTCTTGCGGGTACGGTAGATGAAGCTGGCCAGGGGCCAGGCAAGGAGTGTCATTCCCCCCACAATTCCAATGTGCAGGAAGGGACCTGTTGCCTGGAGAGGCAAAGGAGGGTGTCAGCCAGCAGCAGCCCAGCCCCTGTCCCCAAACCCCACATGCTCTAATGCCAGTGATCTGCCACCGCTGGAAGAGCCATAGTGCCAGGGAGGGAATGGGCTCCTGGGGAGGATCTGAACAGAGTCCTCACTGCTCCTGTCACCATTTCTTCCCCTGACTGCAGCGCTGCAGGCAGGACTGCAAGAGCAGGAGCAGCACCTTGCTCTGCCAGGCAGCAGAGTCAAGGGCAGGGAGTTAACCCCCATGGCACAGAGCCATGCTGGGGGCTCCAGTCACCACCCTTCCGCTCATCCCCACAGGCTGGGTACCGCGGGGGAGTCCCAGGTATCGGGGAGTGCACTCACCTGCAGGGAGGTACGTGCGCTTCTCCACTCCTCCGCCCACTTTATTCCCAGCCCTGTGAAGGCTGCAGCCACCACCAGGGCAGTGAGGATCAGCAGGGTCTGTGGGGCAGGCATAGGGCAGTTAGAGGAGCACACGGTATCCTGCAGGCCAGCTCCCAGCTGAGCCCCTGCAAGTCCCGAGACCCCAGTTCCCCCATTTGGGGAGCTCTGTACCCAATGCAAGGGGAATATTCTCATCTGAAATAGATGGCTGGGGCACTAAGCCCAGGTGAGCGGGGACACACAGCCACCCTCTGCTGATACAGCAGCCATATGCAGCCCCATAGGCTGGTCACAGCTCCCCAGTCTCTCACCTTGTGCAGCCAGTGTAGCTTCAAGGGCTGGCCACAGAGCTGCAAGCACAGAGCAAGGACCTGTGAGAAGAGCAAGGAGATGTCAGGGCTGGGCTGTAGCCCACACCTCAGCCCTCTAAGGGCACAAGACTTGTCCACAGGAGCTCTGGCCCCCTGACACAGGCAGAGGCTCTGGCCAAGGTCAGGCTGAGCCAGCTCCAGCTCTGGATGCTGTGGGCTCTTCCATGGCAGCCAGCCCGTTTCCAGCCCAGCTCCATACCCCCAGCAGTCCCAGTGCCACCAGTGGGGCTCACCAGAAGCACAGTGGAGTAGGTGATCAGCACAGCCGTGGCTATGAGCAAGACCAGGGACCAGTCAAGCCACAGCTTCCTCTGCTTGAAGATGAACCTGTCAGCAAAGGGGACAGTCAGAGGGGCAGGGGTGGCACAGGGAGCAAGGCTGGACATGGGATTCTACTCACTCATTGAAGTTGTGGAAATCATTGAGGATGATGATGGCGAAGTACAGCCACACCAGTGTGAAGAGGAAGACGCAGAAGAGGAAAAGGAACCAGCTGCAGTCGCACTGAAAGCCAGAGATGACACCTTTGCACACACCTCCAGGGCACCCAGCCCCTGGCTAGGTTCTGAGAGCCCTGAGGAGCACCCAGCCTGAAGCCAGTTGCACAGGGGAACACAGCAGGCACCGGCTCACTGAGCTGCCCCATGCAGAGGGAACAGAGCTCCACAGGAGCTGGACCCATGCTACAGGAAGATGCACCAGCATCTCCTACAATAAGCAAACAAGCTGCCCGTGCCAGGCTGGGCAGGACAGTCCCTGTGGCAGGACTGCCTCCTGCCCCATGCAACAACCCTGGGAGCAGGCTGGGACTTTGGACATGGGAAGGGGAAGGTTCTGTCCCCTTCCAGCTGGGCTGCATGAGAAGGGTGCAGTGCCTCAGAGCTGTCACTGCAGTGGCGAGCCTGCAGACTGCTCCTGTGCGCCCGGCCGGAGCCGGGTGCAGCTTCAGGGTCTCTATCCCCCAGCCCTGTGTTCCCGGGGAGATGAGGGGCTCTACGGGTGCTGAGTGGGACACGCAGCAGCCCAGCCAGCTCACACATTCCAGGCAAGACAGCACAAGCAGCGGCACAGCCGCTCCCATGGGAGTTGGAGACCTTGGAGAATCCCAGGCCTCACCCCTCCCCAGTTACAAACTGGCAGGGACACCCCCTCCCAGCACCGCACACCCAGCCCTGCAGCCCTGCAGCCCTGCAGCCCTGCAGCCCTGCCTCCCACGTGCCTCGGAGGGCTCACAGCACCCCGGGACCTGCCTGCAGGTAGCACCATGCTCTGGGCACGTGTGAGCCCTGCGGCAGAGCGGGCACGGCCACTGCTCGGCATCAGCGCTCTGCCATCACCCAGCACAGCCGCCTCACCCCTCACTGCTCCCACACACCCAGGGTGCCAGGGAGCACCCCAGCCCTCCTGGGGCTCAGCCCTGGAGCAGGACCTCCTGGTTGAGCCCCCCCAGCCAGAGCTGCTCCCCATCCAGGACCACTCTGATCTTCCCGCACAGGGGCTGGTAAGCCCCAGCTCAGCATCACCACCACCACACGGTATCACCTTGGTGGTTTGCAGGCCCTTCCTCTTCTCCTTCTTGGCAGTGATCCACTGGCAGCTGTAGAGGCAGAGCAGGCACGTGGCGCAGGGCCGGCCGCAGCCGGGAGGGTTTGCCATGGCGCTGGGCCGTCCCAGGCACAGGTATCCTGCGGGATGCACACAGCGCGTTGGCACAGACCTCCCAGCACATCACCGCTGCCTCTGGGGATGAGGCACTGCAGCACCCTGAGGCCAGGTACCCCGGGAAGCGCTGCCCCAGAGCCCTGTGGCACAGCGGGGCCGCTGGCTGTGTCCCCAGGCAAGGCGCAGTGCCAGGGACAGCGGGAGCACGGGGTGCAGGCCCAGCCTGTTCGGCAGGTTCCCTGGGACCCTTTGCTCAGCGAGCCTGAACAAGCCCGGCGCTGGCAGGAGCACGGCCTGATCCGCAGCTGGGGTTCAGTGCTCCAGCGGGAGCCAGGAGCACCGGGCAGGCTCCAGGGGCTGTGGCCTTGCTGTCCAGCTCGACATAACCTTGCCCCCAGGCTCCCCAGGAGCTGCAAGGACCACACAGCCCCAGGCTGTGGCATGGGCGGCATGTGGCATCCTGCCCCTAGGGGTACGTGCGACAGCCTGGGAAGTCATAGTATCATGGAATGGCTTGAGTTGGAAGGGACCTTAAAGCTCAGGGAGCCTCACGTAAGGTCTCTCTTTATCCACCCTGAGAAACTCCATGTTTAATACCGCTTGTCCTCCTTTGAAGCTGATGCCTGTCCTCATCCCAACCTCCCCAACAGGCCGGGCAACCCACGCAGCACTATCACCCCACAGATTAAGCCAGACTCATTTCACTGTGACCACTGAGACAGGCATGGGAGCCAGGCTGACCACATCCTCTCAGTGTTGGGGACAAGGGTGTGCCCAGCACAGCCATGTCCCATCCCAGCCTGGAACCTGGAGAAGGGGAGCAGAGCTAGCCCAGGCCCTCCCAGCCCCAGCCAGCTACACCAGAGTGGCTCTGTCACGCGCTGTCTATGGCTAAGGTCAGCCTGATCTCCTCCACAGCAGCGCTCCAGGGCAGCACCTCACTCTCAAATACCACTAGTACACTGGTGTCCAGGGCTGGGGTGCAGAGATTCCCCCCTGACCCCACACAGAGCAGCAGCCATTGGGGTACGCACAGCCAGGTACCATCCCAAGAGCTGGACCCCCTATCCCAGTCATCTTCTGAAGGCAGGGGAGGTCTGGGGCTGCCAGCATAAGGTCCAGGCAGCCAGGGTGCAGGGGATGGGGAACAGCACAGCGGTGGCAACATCTGCTGTCCCCTCCATCTTCTAGGGACCAGATCAACAGCTGTGATCTGCCCCATGATCCCACCGAAGAAGACAGTCTTAATGCAAACACTGGAAGTCCTGGGACTGGCAGTTTCCCTCCCTGATGCCCAGGGGCTCCGGCTGCAGGCTAATATCCCTGCTGTCACCAGCAGCAGAGGACACCGCTTCCACCTGGGCTCTGCCAGCATCCCCTGGGATTTGCCTTGCCTCCCTCTCGGTGCTCACACAAGGCAGAGCAGGGAAACCCTGCCTGGCTTGGCTCCCACAGGGTACAAAGTACAGCAGCAGTGGCTGTGGGGACCAGCAGAACTTCAGCACTCAGCTGCTTCAAGAGGCTACTGCTGCCAGGACTGGAGCTTGACAGAGGGGTGGCATGGGGCTGGCCACAAACCTACATCACAGTGGTGTCTGCAGGGTTCGGAGGAAAATGCCAGCACATGTCCCCAGTTCCGAGTGGGACTTCAGCAGCAGCACCAGTAGTCACTGTGCACCACCGCTGTACAAGGTGCAGGTCCCAACCAGAGCTAGGCTAAGCACGCAGCTGACCCTGCTCAGCTTCTGCTCTGGCCTCTGGCTCCAAGGGGTGCTGGGACTCTGTCGGGAGCTCCCCACAAACAACCCCCCGGCCCTAGCGTGAGGGGCACAGCGGGCTTGAAGGGGGGACAAACCCGTTGCTGTAGTCACCGGCCCGGCAGCACTCACTCGCACCGCCGCAGAGGTGCTGGCACAACACAGCCAGAGGCCAAGGGCAAGACTCGCTTGCCCTGCGGAGCCGGGCCAGCCCCGGCACGGCGGCACCGGGCAGGAGCTGATGCCGAGCCCCAGCGTGCCCTGGCCCCACGGGCAGAGCCGCGCGGGCAGAGCAGCGCCCTCGAACCCCGCTCACCCGGCCCCGACCCCCCCCGGTTCACCCGGCCCCGCGCAGCCCGCTCCGGCGGCCGGGACAAAAGTACCTGCGGCTGCTCCCGCGACGCTGCGCTCCCGCGGCTGCGGTGCCGGCGGGGGCCGGGCTCGGCGCTGGGCGGCCCCGCGCTGCTCACACACGCCTGGGTGTGCTCGGGGCCCCCGCGGGGCCGGTCCCGCCCGCAGCGCCGCGCAGGGGCGGGCCCCGAGCCCGGGACGGAGGGGAAGGGGCCCGGGGGCGATGTCAAGGGGAGACTTTGCCGTCCGTGCAGGGGAGGCTGGGGCGGGCACGTCCCGCACCGAGGCTGCAGTCCCGGAGGCACGGAGCGAAAAGTGGCTTTGTCCTAAGTGCTTGGGAGGCAGCGGCACCGCGCTCCGCTAAAGCGGCGGATGAAAGGCTCCAAGACAGGGACCTGATGGCAGCTCTGCGGATGGACGGGACGATGCTCTCCATCTCACTGGGGCTCAGCACTGCTGTGTCCTGCCAGGTCTCAACAGACGCACAGCCCCTTGATGAGCCGGGGTGCAGGATGGCTGCTTGGACATGCCCATGTCAGTGACATGCTCCATCATTTTTACAGTGAGGCTGGTAAAATCCTGGCACAAGTTGCCCAGAGAGATGGTGGATGCTCCATCCCTGGAGACATTGCAGGCCAGGCTGGATGTGGTTCTGAGCAACCTGGTCTGGCTGAAGATGTCCCTGCTCATGGCAGGGGTTGGACTGGATGAGCTCTGGAGGTCCCTTCCCACCCAAACCATTCTGTGATTCTATCATTGCCTGGGATCTCGGGGGACCTCTGTGGTCTGCACTTACAAAGGAGCCAGGAAAGCTGATTGACAGGGAGGTGACAGCACGTGCAGTGACACAGCAACTGCCAGGCTAGGCAGAAGCTTCAGCCCTGCAGCTGATCCTCTTCCACACCAGTAACAACAGCTTTGGCACAAATCATGGAACAAGGTCCATGAAATGTACTGATACATAAGGATTTGTCAGCGGAGGGTCCTGAGCACTGCAGGATGGGGTGTGTAGTAACACCCATTACTCCTCATGGAAGAAGTAAGCTGAAAGCATTGCATGGGCCGGGAATGTTCCCAGGACAAGCAAGCAGCCCCGCAGCCCAAATTTCATCAGCAGTGAGCAGCTCACCTCCCACATCCATCTGTATGCTCTGCCAGCTCCGGCATGGGCCAACTGCTGTGCCACAGGACAGAGCAGATTGGTGGGCAGGGGCCTTCCCAACGGGCCGGTGCCCCAGGAGATCCCCCAGGACACAGAGAGCCCATTTTACCAGATTAAAGGTGTTTAATGTCGGGAACAGGGCTGCAGACAATAAAGAGATGAAGTAGTGATCAGTGAGGGGACTGAAGGATCCCTTGAGCCAAGAAGGAGCTTAAGCAGTGGGGAGGGGAGAACTGAGCATGAGACCAAGACTGATCTGGACAGGCTGGATCCATGGGTTGTGGCCAATGGGATGAGGTTCAACAAGGCAGTGTCGGCTCCTGCACTTGGGCCACAACAACTCCCTGCAGTGCTCCAGGCTTGGGGAAGAGCGGCTGGAAACTGCTCATGGGAAAGGAGCTGGGGGTGCTGAGTGATGGAGCTGAGCATGAGCAGCTTGTGCCCAGGCAGCCAGGAAGCCCCCAGCATCCTGGCCCAGATCAGCACCAGTGCGGCAGCAGGGCCAGGGCACGGATTGTGCCCCTGCACTGGGCACTGGTGAGGCTGCACCTCAAATCCTGTGTTTAGCTCTGGGTCCCTCACTACAAGAGAGACCTTGAGGTGCTGGAGAGGGGCCAGAGAAGGGCAATGGAGCTGGTGCAGGGCCTGGAGCCCAAGGGTGATGGGGAAGGGCTGAGGGACCTGGGG
>JAVHNF010062228.1:4129-16592 GCA_034783455.1 Micropsitta finschii
TTGCAGGGGGGTTGGACTAGATGATCTTTTGAGGTCCCTTCCAACCCTTGGGATTCTGTGATTCTGTGATTCAAGAAGAATGAGTGCCTGACCTCTTGATGTAATTTCCAATCCTATTTATTATGATTTTACAAAATAAAACCTCCTTTGGGGTGAGGATACAGCGTGATCATGATGCATTCATTTCCTGGGCATTGACACAATGGCTCAGGACACTAAGACTGACAATGACCACATTGTACGCCAGAAGCAGAATGACTTAATAGTCTGCCTCCCTTACCCTGAAATTACTCCCAGGGAAAAACCATCAGAAATTCACTTATTCATGCACTCCAAATACCATCACCATACTTACAAAAGCTTTAGAGATCTCTTAAAACATCTAAGACTAACATTTGATCTGATTAAAGATGAAAAAGTTTCCACAATAGCCATATGATAATTGTCTCAATACCATTAAAAGATTTCAAAGCAAGAAAAGAACTAATCTTAATCTTCATACAACCATTCAAGGCTTGTAATTACCACATCTAGGATTTATATTGGAAAAATAAACTACCTTCATTTTGAAATACATCTAGTTCAAATGATAAATAATTTTGTTATTTTTTTCTCTATAAAAAAATGTATAAAAATAATATAGATAAGATTTTTCACATTTTCTCTTGTTTGGGTAAAGATTGAAAGGAAAATCCTCAGAAAAAAAAATATTTTAGAAAGGGAATGTTAAGAAAAACTATAAATGTGTGAGAAGTGGGAATTACAACACCAAGTATTTTACAGCAGTTGCTACTAGCAACTGACGTATTGCTTCACACACTATATGAAATAACTCTCTTTAAGCTTTAGATATCTTTCTATGGATATTAACTTTTGTTTTATAATCTTCACTACCCTTTCTACCTTTAAGAGTAAAATTAAGAAAGCAAAGAAACACCTCAGGACCTTATATTTTTAAATAATCAATTTCCTACTCCATCCTTGGAATATATTTCTTCTTGTTCAAGGAAAATACTCCTTTTTGCCCCAAATGCCACACTACCTTTTCTATTTGCTTTGCAAAAAATCCTCCACTCTTGATTTAATTGGAAGAACAGAAACAAGGGTCAGGGATTTCTTCAGAGTAAGTGAAATTCATCATTCTTGCTATGTTCAAAATTACATCCATTAGACCTATTTTTTTCAGAGCCCTCCTAAACACCACAGATAAACATCAATTACTCATTTCCTTTCTGGTCAGCAGCCTTCTGGTCAAACAGCCAGCACAGAATTTTCATAATTGCTCAGAACTTGAGATTTCAATTATTTCATTTAGAGATTAAAAAAAAAAAAAAAAAAAAAAAAAAAAAAGAGGCTGGGATAGAAACTGAAGTGAACACATCTACTAAATGGGTACAGGCACACAAGCATTGCTGGTTCCTCTTGCCTTTTTTTCCTCCCTTCCCTTGGATTCTTTACAAAAAAAAAAAAGGCTAATTGTTGCTAAGAAGCTTTTTAGTTTTGAAATACTCATTCCTTCCAGGTTTTTAAGTCACATTTGTCTTCTGGGGAAGACGGAACGTAGTATCAAGGGCACAGATCATGGTGTGAGATACAAAAACAAGACCCCGACAGCCAGACAATCAAAAAGACTTGGCTCCCTCTTTTGCTTTTTCTCTTAGTCTGGCATTCAGGTCTCACAGGCTCTGCTGCACTCTCAGACACTATACATCAGTAGCCAGAAGATTTTGTGACAACTGAGTAACAAGTGAAAGCACTTGCTCCCAAAGGGTAAAAGACTAGGATCTCAGCAATTAAGAAGCTGAAAAAATTATAGTTTAAGTACAATTTTTGGCATTTGTTTATCTCCACTGTCATTCCCCTGCCACCTTGAAGATTTCATTGAAGTCTGTGCTCCCAGCCCTTTCACCAAAAAACACAACAACAGATAATGTAGCAGCAATACAAATAATGCGCATCTCAACTCTCAGAGAAGCAGCCTTCCAAGGAGAAAGAAAGTTGAAATATGAAGAAAAAGCAGTAAGGACAGAACAAAACCTCTTTTCTTAAAAGCAGTTTACTACACATCACTCTGAAGAAGATGGTTTCTGCTGAAGGAAAATCAAAGTATGGAAAGAACTGGGATACAAATGGGTTTTTTTAGAGGAAGCAGTATACTGAAAATATACAATGAGATTTCCAGATCTCACAGAAGTTTCAAACCAGAGCAGCAAACAGCACAGTCTTCTCTACTGCCTATGACATTCCATGAATATGAATACACATATCACCATCATGCACACTTAAAATACATACTCCTACTGGAAGGTCATTACTATAGTCAGTTATTTGTAAAAAAGAAGAAAAAATACCCTAATGCCTGAAGTTAAGATTTCTAACATCACAACTGATTTTCAAAGGTTACTCAATGACTCTGAAATCAGTACAACCTTGCCTCTGATTTCCATTAGACTAAATTATTGGGGTCTTAGTCACTTAAATCTTTCTCTTTATGAACTAACCTGTTTCTTCTAACAGATTAAATCTTGGTACAGACCTCCTGCTTTCTGAGCCATGTTGCATTTTTGGATGAGTCATGGATGCAGTTCTACTTCTTTAGCTTCTGTGAACAAATTGCACCAGAGTAGTGTGGTAATTAGTGAGAAGATGACTTATACTGACAAGCAAGTATCATTCTAATTACTAATGATGAGAGAAGAACTACAGAAAATACCCTTGTGGTTTAACTGTAACACCATCATTGATGAATAATATAAATCCTATCTAGCTATATAAAAGTTGTGCACAGAGTATTCTCCAGCTCCTCTTTTAATCAAAGCAACCTCTAAAACCTCTTTTACAGACTAGGCTCTTCTGCAATTTCCTCTTATGTCTTCAAAACTACAGAAAAGCCAGAGTCACCCCGCTGCCCCTTTCAGCAACTGGGTGCCTTAATCTCTCCTCTGATGTTTCAGTGATATCTACGCATCACATTTTACCCACACTTTGAGCTTTCTCTAAATGGTTTGAAGCCTCAACTTTACCCATTGCTGAATCTCAGATTAGCTTTCTCTATATATGAGGCTGGTTGTATCCAGAAGTGAGGAAGTGAGAATTTTATTTTTTTAAATATATGCTGCAATTGAAGAAATCTGTAGGGAGTAGGTAGAGAGAGTGACTAATGCACATATAAAACATCGCAGCAAGTTACAAACTTGTATCTGACCCCAGCCTAAAGCCTATTTTCAGATGAATCTACAAAACTGCCTCTCAGCAGCTTCCCATTTGGCTAGAAATGATTAAATAACTAGATAAATAAGAATTTATAAAATGCTCAGAAAACAGAAAATCAGATCAATCAGATTTTCAGCATTCTACTTTGCTTTTTTAAAGGTCATGAATAATAAAAATAGATTGATCAGTTTATCCATTAATTTTATTTTCAGGTTTTCAAGCAGCTGGGCACTCCTGTATCATCTGGATCTCAAAAACTCCAAGGAAATACTTTAAAAAGCTGAACAGTGATTCTGCATAGGAGTCTGTAGTAGAGGTTGTTTGCCTCTTTAAGAATTCATTACAGTACTTGGCTTAATATCATGTTATTTCCATTTTACATAACATACATTTCAGGAAAAATCTGACCATAGCAGCCCCTCTACAAGAAATACTAAGACACAGTCACGCAGTTTCCTTGGTTGTTCTGCAGACATATCTGTTGGATTAGCAACTCAGAATCATAATCCTAAGAACCAACACCATATTAGTGACTTTCTGTTGTCAGTGTAGCAATAATTCTCCCCGGCTGTTATTATTGGTTTTTATGCATACCTTGAGACTTGTTCATTTGAGGGTGCTCAGCTCGTACCTAAATAAAAATTATCTTGTAAGCAATTCAATATCATGTCAAAGATACAGCTCCAGGAACGGTCATGACACTACTGCAACTTAGTTTAAACTCCAAGGATCCCCAACACAAAGGATACATGGTGATACAGTGTTCTCAAGATAAGCAGTTACTCTTAAATGACTACTTGTAGCATTAAGGAAATAAAACCCTGTTAAAGTGCAAGAGTTAGAATTAAAAAGCCAGGTACAACTTCTGGTGTAAAGTACTATCCTCAAGAGAATAAAAAGAATGTGCTTTGAACAAAGAAAAAAAGACAGACATTTGTGCGAGACACTTGCTCCAGTGATAATTTTCTAAAGCTCTTCAGTAATCTAGCAAATGTAAGTGAAAAATGACCTCGGAAATAAGCAGACTGCTGCTGAAAGTGCGTCCAGAGTTACAAGAAACTACTGAGAAGTTGCTAAAACTGTCTGGCACATGGCTCGCCTCTGACAACCTTAACCTCCTCTGCTAAACTAAATGTATGCTGAGGTCATCATGTGCTTTGTAACTTTATAACTTTCATTTAACTTGGGTGGGGTTTAGTGACTGAAGTTGTAGGGGAGCTTGGAAAATCAGTTGTTAATGTGCCACAGACTTCTTTTTAATCCTTTAGAGAGAAATACAAAATTCAATACAATCAAAGAAAATAAACTGATAACTGTCACTGTTAGTCTCTTCTTTGGAATTAAAAATAAAATGGTTTCAAAGAACTGTTGGGAATTTAATCACGTCAGAAGAGCTGTTCTGGAGAAGTTTGTTTCCAAAGATCATCTATTTTCTTCTAACTTTTACATGGTGAGTTGAGCATGAATAAGATACTAAAATTCCTGCCTCCTCTTGGACAATGCCTAACCTCTAGAATTCACATTTTTAGTCAAGTCTTCGAGGTGGCTATGTGATTTTTAGCTGTCACATTTTCATCTACACAGACATCAAGAAGATATACTTCTTTCTCTCATGCTTAAATTAATTCTTAGGCTTAGGAACCCTAACCGCACAACACATCTGCTTCCCTAAACTAATGTAATCCATCTCCATCATAACGCTGTCATTCTTGGAAACATTGTTTCCTATTCACAGAGCAAAAAAGACTCTTTGCACTTGAAGACCTGAGTTTGTATCACTTCTTTCAGCATCCCTTTCTCCTTTCTAGCATGGAACATAGCATTCTCAATGCACACAGATAAATTCTGAATTAAATATTCAGGTGCAGACTGGAAAGTCTACAATGTAGAGGAGGAAAAAGTAGACACAGCTCTAATAAAAAAGGTAGAAGGCAGGGGGTAGCCTTATTAACTATAGATTACTACATTTCTAAATTTCTTTGCTCTTTTGGACTCTTCCCACACAATGACATCTTGTCCTAAAGCTGCAGACTGCTTTGTTATTACATTTGAATGAAAAAATGCAAAACTAAATGAGGATGCGCTTGCTCTTCCATGCTCAGCTGTCACATATCTAGTTTTCAGAACCCTGTAGTCTTCACATGAAGACTACTCATCATGCACTGCAGGCTCTACTTAGCCACCAGACTTTCACACATCCACTACCCCCATAAGCACAGAAATTGAATGAGTCATTTACTGAGCTTATATTACTTGATTGCTTCATAGTTTCCTAATGATCTGGACACTGAAAGGAGAATCCAAATACTGTGTGAGGAATAACAATGACACTGTGGTTTATGACATTGTTTAGAAGTGCCTCTGATGTTTATAGCTCAAAAGCCCCTAAATTGTTGACATTAGCTATGCTACCTGCTACTTTCTTAAGAATACTAATATAATGAGGGAATAATACCTTTTAATCTTTTTGCAGTAAATTCAATAAACCTATTATCTCTAGCTGTATGTGAGATAGATACTACTAGCCTCACTGTTTTTCTGTGTAATTTGGGGCCTTGGTGCCAGACTGCATTAAGAGATATAAAGTACAATTTTATCTTGCTTTACTAAAGTGATAGACAAGAATCTAATATATTATCTGTTAAAGGGACTAATTATTTCCTAAACAGGTGTCCAAACAGCACATATAATTAGCCTTTCTGAGCTCTCATGAGTAGCGCATGTCAGCTGTTCAGATTACAGTTTTTATATGACCCTTAGCCAGCATGACTTGGTTCAAGGCAAATTACAATCAGTAAAAATATATTTGATTTATATACATATAAACAGAGGTGCACACACATATTCCTTTCGCCATAAAGTAGAAAATACGCTTACAAAGCAAAGCAAATGCTACAACATTTGTGCAACTGTATTAAGTCCTCTTTTTGATTTGTCTTCAGGATTTTAATTCTTCAGAAAAAGTCACACCATTTACATTTCCACTGAAATACACACTTAATCATAGAATATAGAAAGTTTTTCTTCATATTAAATAAAATCACCCTAAGAGCAGACACTCTGGGAGATGGAGGGGAGGGAGGAAGCAATAAACAGAAAACAAAAAAGTAAAAAACAAACCACCAACCAACAGAATTAGATTCAGGAAGATGTCTAGAATCAGCTCTGAGATCACTGAAATTAGGAGGCTGTAGCACACATTAATGAACCGCAGATTTACATTGCAACAAGTGCAGTATATTCCAGGATATTGTGTCTGTGTTTTAATTTTCACTATGCTACAACAAACAGGCTGTGAAGTGTACCTATGTTGCATCTGCATTCGCAGACTTAATTATATTTGATATACTGACAGTATTGACAGGTCTTCAGTGCTCATTCAGGGAACTCTTTGCCATCAATTGGCCATCTAACCATCTAAGTTTCCTTTGTTTCCTTTTTTTTTTTTTTTTTTTTTTTTTTTTGCTAAATAAGAAGGAAATAGAAGTTTGAGGAAATAACCTGCTCTTGGCAATATTCTTGAACATTGCCACTGCAAACTAATTAGATCTAAGCAAGGTGTAATACTTTTGTTTCATCTAATAGGAGAAGAAAGATCCAGAGCAATATTAAAAACCAAATGGATGTAGCTGTGAAAAGGCTTAGGTGACAGGTACAAGCACTGCAGCAAAACATCTACTTCAATATATCTGAGGGGTTTTTTTTGTTTGTTTTTTTTTGTTTGTTTGTTGGTTTGGGGTTTTTTTAGAATTAGAGAATTAGGTTAACAAGCAAAGCAAAAGCCAGCCGCTAAAGAAAAGCTAGGCATGTGCAATGAAGCAGAGCCATCTCTACATCCCCTGTGTAGAATTAGCATATATTCATTTAATGTGCATCAACTACTTGGTTACTTCTTTCCAATTTCTGTTGGCAAGCAAGTGCCTTTAACTCATCTACTTAGGATTGTCTAAAACTGGCAGGACGTCCATTACTGAAAATAAACTGCCAAGCTTGACATGGCTTACTGGTTTTGTTTTTTTTCTGTGCTGAGATTACAGTAAGGAAAAGCTTTCTGGATTCATTACTATACTGGATACCTAAACTTAATCTTGACTATAGTCAAAATCTAGTGCTATAGTCAAAATAGGCTAATAAAAATATTGATCATCCTCATTTTTAGTTTTGTGACTGTTCTCAACAAGGCTAATTGCAACACTAAGAAAGGGTGACACTTCCCTACTTCCAGTAGGCAGCCTGGGCCACAATACGCTATTCACAGGTAGCTTAAAAGAATCTTCTAAGTAACAGCTTCAATAAATAGGTCTAAAACCATACATTGGATAAACTCATGGTAAATAGTCTAAGATTTGAGGAAAACCAGCTTTCTCTCTCCTTCCTCTGGTTATAAGCACTGAGAGAACTAGTGAGCCCCACACTAGGAATCTTTTACATGCAAATGACACAACCAATTCCTGCTAAAAAAAACCTAAAAGCATTGAATCAAATATAGTATTGATGACTGAGGACCTTTAAACTGTTCTTCCTACAGCAGGAGCTTTTCAATTCATGTGTCAAGTTCTCTCTCATTGCCAAGATGGCAAGATGTTTTGCTGCTGTTGCTCTTCTAGATCATCAACAGAAAGACAGATTTAAGTTCCCTTAGGCTTAAACACAGAAGTTGCTCTTTCAGCTGACTGCCAAAAGTCTTCTACTAAACCCTATTTATGATGAATGATCCTCTCCCAGGTAGGTGATATGCAAAAGAAATCCAATCAGAGCTTCCTACTTGGGGGTTGAGGGGAAATAATCAGAATTCTGACTTTAATTTTTAGTTCATTTAGACCATTTTAATATCAAAGGTGAACTGCAGTAACATAAGCAGTAACAGTTCCTGCCACAGACAGGGTCAAATACCAGTATAAATAAAATCAGTATCAAAGAGAAAGCAGAGAAGTTTAAAATCCCAAACCATTTCAGCCTCAGCTAAGCTTTTTTGATAAATAAAAAAATTAAAGCTGTAGGCAATCATAGCTCCTGCAGCAAAACCAACACATGGAATAACCCAGGTGGGAAAGAAGAAGACAAAATTATTCACATGCTGCTTTTATTTATTCCTCAGAGAGCACTGCAGCTGCAGGGAATCCTGAGTAGATGGTTCACTTACAGAATTAATGTTATGTAGAAAGAACAAACATGAAATTTTTCACACACTGCTTTGCTGTTTTTGCTGCTAACATGCGTCCTTTACATACCTCACTGCATGCAGCCATCATTCTTTTAAGTACTTGACAAACCACTAAGCACAATACCCTATCCTTCACTGAAAACAGCTCAATAAAAAACTGACAACAGTTGGTTTGTAAGAATAGTCATCAAATTAACAAAACGCCTCTTTGTTCAGGAAATCTATCATTTAAGGGAAGGCAAGCAGGCAAACATAGCCACGCACAGCCACCTAATTGGGACAATTATGTACTTGTATTAGTGACTAATTTCCATTCATATTTAAGTGCATATTGTACAGACGGAGTAATCCAGTGATATTCAAGCTTTCTTTCTCAAAAGAATTATGCATCCTTTTCAGATAGTTTGGAATTGAAGTTAGTGAATCATACACAATTCAGGTAACTGATAAAGGAGGAAGACTATTCACATGGCTACTTATAATGACTCCCTGTCCTTCACCAGAAGGATTCACATCAATAACAGCTAACTTTGTAACAATAACTAACTCCAAAAAACCCTAACCCAACCACAAACCCCACGTAAACTAATAATGCTAAGGGTAGCTGGTGGATTATGAGAACGAAACCTTTATATTCTTACCAGGCTTCACTATTAGCATGTCATCTCTTACAGCACAAGTGCTCCCCACTTTTTTTTTTTTTTTTTTTTTTGGTGGGGGGGCTGGGTGTGTGAGAGGTTGTCCCTTCCTATGACAGAGAGGGTACAAGGCGAGCGAGGAGGAGGGCTCGCCTCGGCGGCCGCCGTGTCCTGTGCGAAAGGCGCTCGGGGGTTCATTAATATCATTAGCATGTAACCCCCTCCCCGTGCCCGCGCGGGGTGACGTCACGCGGCGGCGGGAGCTGGAGGGAAGCAAGGGGGGCTTAGTGGGAGAGGGGCGTCCCCTCCCCGCACCGCCGCTGTCACTTGCCTCTGCCGCTATTATAGGGGCCGAAGCCTGGAGCTCAAAGCGCAAAGTCAGCCAGTGTAATGAACTTCTGGAAACCTTTCCCTTTTTATACCATTCAGTTTCTGAGAGGCAGAGACAGCCTCCTCTGACGCCTTTTCCACCCTTCCATTCTTTTTTCCAGGCTCTGATCTCCCTGTTCGCTGCACCCAGGCGCTCGGCGCGGAGCCCCGCTCCCCATCCCACTTTCTCCTTCGCCTCATTGTTGTCCGTGGCTGCTGCGGCTCCCGCTCGTCTTCCAGGAGCCCGGCAGCGAGCCCGCCCGCATCCCCCGCACCTTCTAGGGTCCCGAGAACAGCCGCTCGCAGGGGCGAGCACCGGCTTTGGGCCATTTCGTTGCTTTTCCTCTTTCTTTTTTTATATTTTTCTTTTTTTTTTTTTTTTTCTTTCCTTTTTGCTTCTTCCCCACCACCACTTTGCCGCCTTCCCGCAGCGTGCTCCCGTCCCTCGGAGGAGCGGGGCAGCGGCGAGGATGCGCCGGTCCGTTCGGCGGAGCCAGCAGTGAGGCACCTGCCCCGCAGAGCCGCCGCTGCCTCCGCGCCGGCGGTCGGGAGGGGGGAAGAACACGGGGGGAGACACACGGACACCGGCCTCGCCCCGGCACCGACACTTCGCCCTGAGTTTAACGACGCCGGGGCCTTCGAGCATGAGCAAGCCGGCGGGATCAACAAGTGGGTAATAACGCGGTGGAGGCTTCGAGCAGCATTCCCAGACCGGCTGCAACCTGGCCTGGGGGGCGGGAGGTGAAGGGGAGGGAGAGACGGGGTGTGCGTGTGTGTGTGTTGTAGTTTGGGTTCTTACCCCCTCCCCATAAAAAAAAGTGTGTATTTCCATCCGGAGTGGCAATATATCGGCTCGGAGTTGTCCCGATGGAGTTTGAAGGCCCGGGGATTACAAAAAGCCTCTTTCCAGCGGCCCGGCCCTGATTTTCGTGGCGGGACCGGGGGCAGCGAGCCCCTGGAAAGGCAGCGGAGATGGGCTCGTCCTGCCGGGGTGCGGGCGGTTGTTCACGGGTCTCCGGTACTGGGACGGAGGGAAGAAGGTTTGGGTTTAAAGGGCGTTACGGAGTTGAAACGTGCTGTTTTTCTTACGGACTTTATGCAATCTGCTGCGACATAATAATTTCTTTTTAAGAGTTTGAAACTCCGGTCACTCAATTACACGGGATCACATAAGCAGCTCTGTGAAAGGAGGATTTAAATGCAATACTTTGCACACCATTTCCAGTTACAACAAATAATCCTGCAACGAGGAAAGCAGAAACAACTTAAAAGTCGCATTTTTCTTAATCCTAAATCCATACACCTCATAACTGGGGAATTTAAAGCATGACTAACCGCTCTTGCAGAATGGCTCAATCCGTATAATCCCAATGGGACTTTCGGAGTTTGTAATATGGATGGAGTCAGTAACAAAGAGGGGAAAAAATACCCAATCCAATTTAATGTCTGACAAGTGATGGATCGGACAGATATTTCCTCCGCGCTCCGGTCGGCTCCAAGGCTTGCGGAGCGGCGGAAAAACGGCAGCAGGGCCGGGAGGTACCGGCTGCTGTACTTGCCGCCGGCCGCTCCCTGGCTCTGCGGCCTTCTCCACGCCGCTGCTCTCCGTTATCTTGACCCGGGTCAGCCCTTTGTCCACAGGGCCCGGGATCCGGGGGTGTGCGTGTGTGTGGGAGAGTCGAGTCCTGCGGCGGAGGGGCCGAGGGCAGTCGGGAGCCGCGGCTTAGAGGAGGAGGAGATCGGGCGGCGAGGAGACCGCAGGGCCCGAGGCTGCGGCCGGGCCGCAGTTTCGGTGTGGGTTGGATTGCCTTTCCCCACCGCGGGGCTGAGCGAGGCTTTTTCCGAGCAAAGCCCCCGAGAGTGAAAAAATAATAATAATAAAACGAGTAACGGGGTGCAGTGGAGGTAAGAACCGGCGGAGGGGAAGGGGCAGCGGCTGCCGAGGCTGCTTTTCGCAGCCTGCTCCGATTAACTGCCCGGTGAGAAGGCAGCCGGTGCAGGATCAGGCCCCCGAACAGCCGCGTCTGGACGTTGTCGGGTACTCGGACAGAGGTCTGAGTGACGGGGCAGGAAGGGCCGAGGGGCTTCGTCCCCAAAGGACGGCGGAGCTTCTGCCGGAGACATGCTGCAGGGCAGAAATTCTGCACGGCTGGACGGCGCTACACGGCGCTGAGCGACCCCGGCCGCTGCCACCGCTTTCACTGCTTATTCTGAACCTCCTGGCAGAAGCCGGGCACTTCCCCGAAAGAGGTCCCCAGGCCGGACCAGGACAGGCCCCGCGGGGACGGGGCAAGCGGGGCCTGCCCCGGGTCTGGGCCCGAGTCCAGCCGGCCTCGACAGCACATACAAAAGTCCTGCCCGCTGTCCAGGGGCCTGGGCGCCCGTCTCGGAGGTCCCGGGGGCTTCCGGGGGCTCCCAGGTAAGGGGTCTCCAGCCCAGCCTTTCTGCGCCGGTGGCCTCTTGGCGACGTTGGCTGCGATGTCTGCTTGGGTGGTAACGAGACCCCGTCCCGCCGTCCACCGAGCCCAGAGTAACTTCTTTCAACAGCCTCTGATGGTAATTACAGTAATCGGGGCTGCCATATATCCTTTAAGCAATTATGACACACAGAAAAAGCCCCCAAGGACCCCCTGTCGTGGGATGTTCAAAACGGTTTCCCAGCTGAACAGAAATCCCATTTTCTTAGTGCTAAACTTCTGAGACGAAGCTGTACCTCGGGGAACCGGAGCACTTTTAAACAGAGTTCACCGGTTATCTCATGACCCCGTGTCAAGCTTGCATTTTTCTCTTCCCACACTCCCTGCCCTGCCTCTTCCCCGTCTACTTACTCCATGTTTTGCCCTGTACGAAAGTTTTCTCATAACAGCCTCCGTGGGGCGGGTGGGGGTGCAGAGCGGGGCCAGGATTGCGGCGGGAAGGGGCGGCCCGGCTGCAGACGCTCCCCCCGCCTTGTCGGTTTTTCCGTGTCCCCCCTTCCCCGTCCTCCGGCTCCTCGGGGACCACAGAACCGATCGGACAGGTCGCGCCGCTCCAACCGCTGGAAATGTGCTCGTTTGAGTTAGGCGAGGTGCTTCAGATG
>JAVHNF010062233.1:20754-33143 GCA_034783455.1 Micropsitta finschii
ACATCAACCTGCTGCTGCCGATATAAATAACCTTAGAGCTTTAAATGGAAAAAGCTACCAAAATCCCCTTTTCCATTACTTTACCTTTTGAGCAGCTCTGAAGGGGTGAACAAAAAGTAGTGACTAAAAGACACTGACAAGTGTTTTGAAGTTGCTTCAAAGAATTCACCTAAGTTGGAACTTCCCTCAAACCCTTGTCAAATAAACCTCTTATTTCTATTAACACTAACTTTGTTAAGACATCTACAGAACTTGAATTGAAATTCTGAAAGGAAGTTCTTTAAATATAGATCCTTGTCTTATTGTCATGGACTTAATTTTCCAACTAAAAAGGTCATTTCAAAGATACATATTTAGAGCCATTTCACAGGGAACATTCGGCTTTAGAACAATGCTGACATATGAGTAGAATCCTGATAGCTTAAGAGCAGCAAAGACATCGAGCATGCTTGGTTTTAGCTCTGCACAGTAACAAACCAGATGAGGAACAACATTAGTTGCCAGCTCTCCCGCTATTCCTACAAATTCCCATCAGGTAGCTGGAAATGCCAAGAACCATTCTTGCTTCAGCAATACCAGCACACTGTGGCGGTTCTTTCTGGGTAATGTCACAAGATTTCTACTTGTGTGAAAACACAGCTTTAAGTTTTGCAAACAGGGAAGTTTAAAATCTTCTAAAAAAACCCCAAAAGGTTTAAAAGAACCCTCTCTATTCAGCTCTGCTACAAGGAGACTAAAAATTTGCATGATTAATGCATTAAACTTCACAGTTATATCTAGGAGCATAAACTATGTTCATTATCTTTATTTACTAACATAGGTAAACCCAGCTGATGCTGGAAACTTGATTTTGTTCTTAGTATACACCAGGTTATCAAATACATCATTTAACAGTATGTAATACTCAGGAGCAGTGTTAAACACCACATAAATTGAAAGGTGGTACCTTTACTGTGAAGGGACAATTTATTTCTGCTCTTTACATCCCAAATATAAATGACTGGAGATGCAAGCTCATAACACAGAGGACCGTGGTTCTCACTAGAGCACAAACAGGGTAAGATTCTAGTGATTTTCTTCTACTTGATCCTTCCAGCATTACAAAACCTTTTAACCATGGAAAAAGGGCGAACTCAAGAAAGTTGTTTTCCTTTAGGAACATTTCCAGTTTGCTTTAAGCATCTTTCATATCCTGCAAAACATACCCGCTTTCCAAACATCCCTGACATCAAGGCATGCTGTATCTGGTAAGGAGCTCATGCACAGTTTGCTTTTAATAAGGACTTCAGCAGAATGAATGCAGCAGCCACCACACAGCCTGTCACTTAGCTATCATTCTGAGACTTGAAACTCTTAACTTACCCCAGCATTCAAAAGTGTTGTGACAACATTTTTGCCTGGAAGCCCTTGAATCGTAGTTCCTTTGCCAGTAGTCTTTTGCACAACAATCACATTGGGCTTGGATGTCATTGGAATTGTAGTGATTTTGGTTGTAGTTCCTACAGTTTAGTGGGAATAAAAACCAACACTCAATTTATCACATATACATTTCCTTCCACTGTAGGAGTTGCTGAGTTACATAGGAATCATTGTATTTAAACCTCACAGCACAACAGAAAAAAGGGCATCATCTGAAAGGGGAATTTGTGTCACCCAACTCAATCTATAAAGACGAGATACCCACTCTACAAATCTTTCGCCTACAGTAAAAACAGGCATGCCCAGGACAGAGTAATTCATTCTGCATTAGGACAGTCAGCCCCTTCTCACAAGTTACAGAGCAAACTCACGTCTAACTTCTCAAAGACTAGAGTTGGGGGGGGATAAGGACACCACTAATACTCAACTCAAGGTCCTATTCGTACAGACAAATATTCTTCTACAGATAACCTCTATAGAAGAATCTACGTACCAAGAATGTATCTTGTAGTCAAGAGAGATACCAGCTCTTTCTGGCACTGAACTGCTGTAATACAAGTGATAAGTAGTGGATTGAAAGAAGGAAAAAGAAGAAAAATATGCTATTGTTTTACAATCAGTTCTTAGAAGTTGAATTTAGATGTGTGAGGATCTTGTTTTTGAAGAGCTGTTCAAAATTTCTCTGCCTCTCCCAGTATTTCATCAGTTCTATTCCCTGTATCAGGTTTTTATTTACCTGCAGTGACAGGTAATTTGGTCAGCTCTCCTACAAGAGTACCTACACTGATATGTAAGTCATTGGTGTTATCAAACTGCCATTTCAATATTTATTCAAACAGCTTTTCATCCACACCTTCCACTTCCTCCTTGAAGAAAGTACCACTCAGTTATAGCAGAGCTGCAAACCCAATGTTTCCCCTCACTATCTCCTACCCATTAGTCATGCCTGTAGGTACTTCACTACGTATTTCAGATTAATAATGCTACTAATTCTGGGAAAGTGAAGACATGCTGAGATGAGATTATGATTTACTTCATTCTAGTGACTTCAGAGGTACCTAAAGACTGTTCCTTTAGCAAAAAATAACTCTAAAACAAAACAATGATAAAAAAACCCCAACCCCCCCCAAAACCAAGCACAAAGCAACAGCAAAAGCAGGTATCCTTTTAAAACTGGTATTGGCTTAGAACAATCATTATTATCCTTACCAGGACCCATTAAGGGTTTCCTTGCATTAGCTGCTGGTTAGGAGACTACTACTTGCGTTTGTGTTTAAACTCACTAGTAGATCTAGAAATCTTCTAAGTAACTCATCACAGCCTCAACAGGCTAAGAAAGTTACTTGTTCCCAAAGAAGCTACTGCATCAGCCCTGAACATCACTGTACAGAAATTAGGACCTGAAAAACCAAGGTTCCTCTACCAGGCTACACCTGCTAGTCCGTTTACTGGACAGCTTCCAGTGACAGGAGCTGGCTGGTGTCAGGTCTTTGCTAAGCAGCAACAATAGGACCTCCGAGGAATTTAAAGATACTACTAAACAGGATGAACGGGGACAGATCTTCCTGTACATGTGCACCTTGCTAGGAAACACAAAAGACCTCCTCTGCATTAGCACTGTTGAAGTCCAAGACAGATACCAAGAAATTGTGACTGGTGTGAGTGTGCTTAGTCCTGGTCCTAAAGAGACCCTATGTTTAGAGGTTATACTCACAGAGAGCATCAAGGCTGGCCATCAGACTAACAAAGATAAGCAGCAGGGTCTGCATGAGGCTGAGAGTTAAAACTAAAGTTAGAACAGGCTCACACTGACAGAAGATCAAGGTGAGGTGAAGACTGCACAGAAGAATTTAACATATAAAGATCACTTTATTCTGGCTTTTTGGATGTGCAGCTGAGTAGAAAAGGGCAAGATTTAGACAATAAAATGCTTTAAATTGGGGCAAGCACGCTTTCATGATCTTTCTGCCTAATAACAGAAGGCAACATAATAGCTCTCCTTCCCCACATTTACCTTTTCCTCACATTAGATGTTTGCTTCTTAAAACACAAAAAATACTGCAATCTTTAAGAACACTTCACCTCTGTAACTTCTACCCATTACCTTCTTTATCCTCAGCTATTTGTCTTCTGAACTAAATTCTTCTCCAATAAAGGTCCTAATAATAATTTAAGCAAATAACTCACAGAAAAGCCCTGACCAATCAGAGCAAATCTAAAGTTGCTTTTGAAATAACTCTTAATATCAAAGTATGACCTACCAGAAACAATATTACTGCTGATAATCTTCCCTCCCAGCGTAGCCAGTGATTTTGGCACTACAGTAATGATGCTACCACTAGTAGTTTTCACATAAGTAGCAGCCCCTGGAGTTCCAGCCATCCGAGCCCCTATCGAGGGGCTAACTGCTGGCCGTGTATATGATGCTTGAGTTCCTGTTTTGAAGAGAGAACAAGAAAGATCATTGTTAGAACATGATGATGATAAAACAAGATCTACTAGTGATTGGGGAAAAATAAGTTAGTTTGTGGCAAAGTAAATTAGTTGAGAGACAAAAAAGCATCATTTTATTCAAAAAAACCCCACACAGCAATTTATTACTAGTCTTTACAGTTCTAGTACTTTTTAAACCTATTTTTTCCCCAAATGTTCCATGACTGCCATATTTTAATTTACATCCTTGTCCCTAAGATTTCAGCTTGCAGCAGACATTTAGATTCTGCGTGTATGTTTGCCACTTGCTCCCTTAGATGCTCAAGAGTTTGGTATCTGATGACACTACCAGAACTGATCACTCCCTCTTTTCAAAGACACCTATACTCTCACTTCTATATGACAAATTCCTTATAAAGAACATCACCAGTAACTGGTCTAAATATCACTCTAGAAGAAACTTATTATTTACAGTGATAATGCAGTTATATAGATTTAACCTTTAGCAGTAGAAAAGAAACCTCCTGACATGGTATAAATGATGGGTTTTCAGACCTACTTCTTCTCAGAACGAAAACAGAAATGGGTTCATAGAGAAAACTTGCTCAGAATAATACAAATCAACAACTACAGGAAGGCTAATTCCATTCTGCTTGTACTACTGCAGGTAGCGCACTATAGACCTCGACTGCTTAAGTTCATAGAGCAAACCAGTTTGTTACAACAAGAAAGCCATCTGCTCAAATGGAACGGAGCACAATACAGGTTTTACCAATGAAATGAACTGCAGAGCTGCTGCGTTTTTCATACACTTAATGTTTTTGTGAAGTACTTCAAAAGTTTAAATGGAAAAGCATTAGTTATGCTGATATTCCCAACCCATCCTAAAAGATCGGGAAGCTGATTTTATGAAACTAGGATAAATCTGCCTTTCAAGCTGTCCTCATACAAGTCTGCATTATTTCTGGTCTTTAATCAGTAAAACAACACAAATACAATTAGATCCACATTAAAAACACTGGGAGTTTCAAATTCAATTTACTGGCCTTTTTATAAAGTCACTGCAGGTCTACGAGCAAGTCACCTGTCCGTTAAAGTCCATCTATGTAAAGCAGCAATGATGCTGAGCTGTCTGCTTGAGGTACCTAAAAGATGTATATCAACTACATAAAGTGCTACAGAAGTGCAAAGTATCAGTGTGAGTCACAAGAAAACTTCCTTTAAAACAAACCCAGTGGGGAAGGAATGATCATGTTTTTGTGTACTAATTCAAAAGTATCCTAAAAGGAATAAAAGAGCCCTCAGTGCAAAAATCCTGCTCTAGAATAAATCCTAACAGGACTGTGACTGTGCCGTTGTGCTCACTGTTACAACAGAGAAGCGCCTTATCTTTTATTTACTCTAATAAACCATGTCTGATGACCTGTATGCCTGGGTTAACCCTCCCTTCCCTTCTCAGAGCCATAACTTACCAGTGGGAGTAGTGACCAGTTTAGTTGTCATGACAGTCCCATTACTGCTAACCACCATAATAGGTGAATTGCTACTGCTGGGCAAGGTCGCTGTAACTGGTTTGGGAAGGATTTTACTGGGCTGCACCTGCTGAGTGATTATTTTAACACCTAGGAAAGGAGAAAGGTCACTGTTAAAATACAGGCACGAAAAGTTACTTTCTGAAATGCTTTCTCAGACCAAGCCCGAGTGGGCAAGAAGCCTCACAAGGCTTTTATTCTGAGCCCATGTATTCTTGATGCTGAAAAAAAATACTTATTTTGTTTGGGTTGGGGCTTTTTTTGCTTGGTTTTTGCTTTGCAAATAAAAAAATCATCTTTATCTTTCATTCTTTCAGGTGCCTGTTTCAATTCCTACCTACTCCCACTGAAGCGCAGGATTCCATTCCATCAATGATTTGTTGTAATGATTTTTAACCTTTTCTGAACCATGATGCAATACATATAGAATGTTTCCCAGGAAACAACAGGTTACAACCAATACTGAATTGGTTCATATACAATGAACCATCTAAACGTGGAATGATTCTTCATCAATTTAGTTTAAATTCTAATGTTTCTTAAGGAGCCTAGTTCAATTTCATCCCTTTGGCTGAACTAATAAAAGCCTTCTGTACAGAGTATTAGTGGGTGTAAGGAAGCAACTGTGACACCAGCTAGGGAAGACTGCTTTAAGTAAACTGCTCTCTCTCTCCTCTTGATCTATCTGTAATCTTGAAGCTGCAAGGGAACTGGGCTGAAACAAGCTCTGAGTAGATTCAGCAACAACAAAGGATGAGGACACTTTAGTATAGCAAGGATCCTGCTCCCTCTCTTTCCACTTGTGCAGTCTGGAATGGGACCTCTGCAAGATTCACGTCTCAGTTGCAAACCAGGAGATTCACTTCTCAGTTGCAAACAAGGGGATTCACATCATCTGTTCAAAAATATATCTGAGGATACTTGCAACCTACATTCTGTTCAATGATAAGGGAAATGTATTGCACTGTGTTGGTCAAATGCCATGAAACACCCACCCTGAACTGATCCCATCTAAATGCAGGTATTACATCAGTGCACAAGTATTTCCAGGTGAATAATTTTGTCCACTCAGGATGTGAAACATCCTCCTGAGATGTGTTCTTTCTACATTGACTATAAAAGCAAGATGGAGCAAGTTAGCTCCAAACTTAAATAATGAAGTTAGGAAAGAGAAATTGAAGCCTTTGTGGCATCCAGACACAAAACCGGATAAAAAGCAAAGTCTCCGTGAAAACTGATTCACACCTTCCAGAAAGATTAGGTATCAGATAGTATTTCTGAAGAAACATAAAAAGCACACTGAACCCATGGCAGAAGGCAAGGAATGAAGCTCCTATTGATAAAATACTATTCACTTACTGGGGGCCTCTTATCTGTCTTCATTAGTAGGTATTTTTCCTTAGGCAACAGTCCTAGGACCATTCCAAAAGGAAGTTTATCAAAGGACAAGAGCAGGGTCATTTATATTTCATTCTGTGGTATATTTTAATTCTCTGATCTAAATAGTGTGAATATAAAGTAATAATTTAAATGACATGAATAAGATCAACATAAAATATGGACATAAAAATACTTTGCACTTTTATAGCACTTCTTCCTTTAGAATTGGGTAACTTCGTAAGCATTACTTCTTACTGCATCTTATGGAGATAAGAACTGTATTCTACAGCAGAGACAGAAAGATGACACAACTTGCCCAAAGTCAACTGAATGAATCGATACTACAAGAAGAATCCAGTCCAACTTCCAGTCTCAGATCTAATTGTATGTGTTTTGACAAGTACCTCAAGAGTAGGTTTTGATTTCTGGATCCCCAAAAAAGAGTTAAAACACGGATTAACTTATTTTTCCAGTTGATACAGTTGAACAGCTCTTGGATCTTCACAAAACTGGCATCTTCCAGGTTGCTATCATGTTAGTTTTGAAGATATTTACATACCTTTTGACCTCTAAAGATAAAACATTTATTCCTAGAACATGGTCTATAATACCTGTACCAAACAAGGACAGAACCAAGTCCTTCAATTCATGTTAGCTGAAAACATTAAGACAACCGTCACTATCTACTTATATCCAGGTTTAATGCCAAATCCTGTACTCAAGTAATCACAGCTCCCCGTGCACATTCTGGGACAGAATTCTGCCCTCTCCCGAGCTGTGGTCAGACCTCATCAATCAGTGATATGACCCAAGATTAAGTCCAACTACCTGATTCCTGTTTGATCTGAATGGTGGGTTTGATGCCAGGTGGCAACTGAGATTGCTGTGGCTGCTGCTGAGCTGCAGAGGACTGCACCAGTTGTTGCTGCTGTTGCTGCTGCTGCTGCTGTTGTTGTTGTTGCTGTTGCTGGGCCTGTTGTATTTGTTGCAGCTGCTGTTTGGGGGACTGCTGATGCTGTTTGGGAAACTGTGCTAAGATCTGAGTTGGGTTCCCAACCAAACCTTTTGGGGAAGGTAGCCTGGTAGAGGCAACTTTAATTGCTGATGTAGACACACCTGTGAAAGAGGAAATGGTTTAAGAGTGGACAGTGCAACACAAAAATCCTACAATTTCTAAAATCATTTTGCATTTCAACTACCTTTCCTACTGAAAAATGCATATACACAAGGGAAGAAAGCTCCCACACAGAAGTTCTCTAATCAGACACAACAGAGCTTTACACAGATTTGCAATGCGGCAGCAGAATAGCAGCTAATGCAATGACCATAATCCCAGTTTACTTCCTGCACCTTTTCTAGTGCAAATAATTCACAAATATTTTCAAAGTCTGATCTTTTAGGTTTCAAGAAATCATTTATAGTGAAAATCGTGACTACAAAAAGTGAGGGATATGAGCATGTCAAACAACAAACCCATCAACATTAGAAGGGAGCATCTCTCAGTGGATACAATATTGGTTTAAAAGAATCCAGTACTTTTCTGTAATTTAGAAAACTATGGAACACATTTTTGTGCTGATAGGTTAAGTGATCTTACAAGTAATAAAGTGATTAAAACAAGTTTGCAGCAAGATGGAAAGATGAAGTTCCCACATAAATCTTAATACTTCTTTCTGCTATTCCCTTACGTAGCTGTCACAGCATTTCCAGCAAAATTTGGCTTCATCTGTAACTCTAAACTGCATATCCATAAGCACCAGCAAACACGAAGTCCATGTCTTATAAAATCAGTTTTAAACCAAGTCCCAGTTGTACTGGAACATGCAAAGAAAATCTCTCGTATTTTGCTACCTTTACAGATGGCAGTGACAATGATAGAAATCATAATAAAAAGTAATTCTGGCAATCTGAATAACCTTTTTCTCACTGCATCGTCTAAGATGGTTTTCCCATTTTCTTGGTGAGTTGTTTTCATTCATGAATAGAACTCCTTCACATTTGGAGTGATTACTACTTTATGCCACAGAAAGTTTCACTAGCATCTTCTGCAATGACACTGATAGAAAAACAAGTAACTGTTCAAGAGATACTGCATCTCCTGTATTTTAGAAGTAAAATCTCTCCCACAGTCAAACCTAACTAAAAATCCACAGTTCAAATGACATGAAATTCTGCTGTAAGCCCTTGTGCTCTGTAGGTTACCAACCTGTGTGTGATTGCAGTGATAGGACAAGAGGTAGTTGGTTAAAACTTAAACAGGGGAAGTTCAGGTTAGATACAAGGAAGAAGTTCTTTACTGTGAGGGTGGTGAGGCCTTGGCAGAGGGTGCCCAGAGAAGTGGTAAATGCTCTATACCTGGTAGTGTTCAAGGCCAGGCTGAGCAGAGTCTTGAGCAGCATGGCTTAGTGTGAGGTGTCCCTGCCCATGGCAGGGGGTTGGAACTGAATTACCTTAAGGTCCTTTCCAATCCAAACCATTCATGATTCTATGATCTTCGGGATCTGATTAATAGCAGCAATACGAAAGGCAAAAATACCTCCTCAGCCTTGAATTGGTTGCCCAATATTTTGTGGAATGAAACAAGAATGAAAAATACAGACAAGGAAAAACTGCAATGTGACACTTCTCATTGGCAGGCGCAGTTATTTGTCAAGGGCTGCTCACTAAGGCACTTTCATTCACCCAGAGCTTATCTTCCAAATGTTACCTAGTGGCTGTGGAGCTGAAACAGTCACACTAGCACATACTTGGAGCTGGAAATCAGAAACCCAGGAATTTTAATCCAGGCCCAATCAGGTCTTAAACTGAAGGACATGAAAACTGACATGCTGATAAAATACACAGATAAAAAGGTGTAAACACCTCTCTACCTTTCAGAATTGTCATTGACATTGATTACCACACGAAATATCCTAAAGACTGAGCGTGTCAAGCATAAGTTCTATTTATCTGATGTTAACTTTGCGTGCCTTTGTAAATGAGGCTTTAAGAGAAGCAACCATCTTTAAATATTGGGAACATCCATATTTCATGCATCAGTTTTGAAAGCCAGGCATTTTGAGGCTACAGTTTTACTGCTGCAAGTGAAATCTTTCCAAACCCAAAAGCTATGATTCTTTTCACATCTCCTGTGCTTTACTCATCATATGTAAACACCAAGTGCATCTCCCCTATGCTATTCTCAAAATAAAGAGTCCAATTCACCACTGAAAGAGCATAATGTTATTGCCATACCTTGTGCTACTGTTGACATAACCACTGACGGTGTTGATGATACTACAGCAGTCACAGCAATAGTATTTGCAGTACAGGAAGGAGTGGAACAGCTGCTGCTGGTGATGCTGCTACTGACCAAAGAGGACTGAGAAGCAGTTATGACCACTGGCTGCTTCTGAGTAGTTGAGGCAATGACTGACGTTGGGACAAGTTTCGTGACTGCTGCATAGTTGTGGGACTTTGAAAGGATGTTGGGTACAAAAGTTGAGCTTGGAGAGGTGGTTACTATGATCACCTGGAAGAAGAAAAAGAACAACAAGAAATTCATTTGTTCTTTGCTTTTATCTAAAAGCATAAAATTGCAGCAATGCATCTGTCTGTGTATTTAGTTTTGGGGATACATGCTTATTAAGACCGCTTAAGACTCATAATCCCATTTGCTGGGCAACAAAAACACTCAATTAGTTTGAAGAAGTGGTGATAAACATTTCCTTAAAAATAGAAAGGTCTGTGTTTGAGAAAAACAATTACTATCTAATTAAAGCAGAATTATCTCATGTCTCAAGGCAAACAGACAGCAATGAACTGCTTGGCTTCATCAAACTGGGCCAGGGAGCCTGAAAATCATTTTAAATGGAGCTAAAGGCCCTTCCAACAAGTTTGAAACACCATTCCCCAAGCCTTGCACATACATCAAGAAATGGCAGTGAGAGAATAGATGACTCCTTTTTTCTCTTCAGCAGTGCACAAGCAGTTGCAGAGTCAGTAATGGGAAACATTTTTGATGCACAAAGCTGTAAACAGTATTTCTTCAGTGCAAAAGACATGGTTTAGGTTTGAAACAATTTCTGCTTTAATTTGTTCTCTCAGTAACAAGAAATCCTTTCTTATCATCTGAAAGCCACTTATCTAAAGAGAATAAACATTACCCCTGGTGCGAGTTACAATTACACCACCATTAATCTGATCTGACACAGGGAAAATACAGAATTCATTATAACACTGGAAGAGGTCTGTTCTTACGCAACTGACCTAGAAAGCTAACATTTCTTATGTGTTGAACATGGGGACTGTTACTGTCAAGAGATTCCTCTTATTCTGCTTCTACGTACCTCTTTTTACTTACACACAGTTAAAACCGAAACACACAGCACAGAAATACAACATATTTTCACTTTACCATGCAAGAACATTGAGTTAGTTTAATTATGCAATTGTCCAAACAATTTCATTTATTAAAACCTTGAAAATTAAAACTTATTAATGTACCAAAAGCAGATTAAAAAAAAAGTACAGACGAAGCAAAGAAAACCTGGGTCAGCTCCTGATGAAGGGAGAGTCAGAACCTGTTTTTTCAGAAGGCACCAACAATACATGAGGTGAGATTAAAGCAGCATCTTGTGAGAAGTCTTTGACTCTTTCCCTCTTGAACTATGAATCATTCTAACTGCAGGAGGGGAAGAGCAAAGGAGTGAAATGATAGCTATTACCCTAACTATGTGGAGTCTACTTTGTGTTCGGATGAAGCTTTAGGTGTGTTTAGTATCTGTTTGATTTCACTAATGAGACTTCATAAATTATAAGTCAATAAAGAATTCAGATGGGAATGATTCCGGGCTAAATGTGCGAATTTTACTGCTGGCTATCAAAGACCTGCTCCTAAAATGCTAATTTTGTAGACATAGCCCTTTGATCAGTTCAGATAGTGAATGTTAATCAAATAAAACTCTGACATAGTTCTTGTTATTCTAAATGGGAACTGAAAAGTAGTCTGCCAAAGTTTAATTGTTCATCTGGGCTATGCTGCTATCACTTTGCAAATCTCAAGCCCTGATATTAGAGAATATCCTTTTTAAGAAGAATATTATATTTCTGGAGATGTGCCTGAATATCACTGGCTTGAGAGCACAAGTATTCCTCACTTCTGAGAGGTAAATTAGTACTCTCACTGAGTACTGCAGCAAGTTGCAGTGATGGATGTACTGTGGGCTTGCATAAGGCAAGACTGGACACAGCATTTCTAAGTCAGCTGTAAGGTGGGATGACGTGGCCTGGCAGACTCCTCTGACATGCCCGTTGCAAGTCTATGGCACAGTTCCCCAGCTTCCACAGTGCTGTCTAGATTGCACAAATGAGGCCACCACAACAATCCATCCCACTAAGGTCACTATGGACCTTGCAAACACCTTGTTTTGACCCTCAAATCATGTAGGCAGCTCCTAGAGTCACAGGGCAGAGTTTCAGTAGTCATATGGTTACTGTCCCAGAACTCAACAGCCCATTAACTTACAGGAATAGGCTCCTTTCAGATGCAGGAAAGCTACTCTGAGAGACATCTCTTTCTGCTGGTACCCACATGCAATGGCTGAGGCTGGAAACACAGGGATGCCAACACTCTGCAGCTCTCAC